>WITN01000342.1:0-87433 GCA_015025155.1 Lactarius quietus | reverse complement strand
CGGAATGAATACGACTAAAAGGAGCTTTAGCCCTAGTATCAGATGGTGGATGAGATGCTGAAGGCATTTTGCCTTGCGCACATCCTGGACAAATACCATCAGTATTAGGAATTGTAATTCCTTCGGGAAAACCCTTTGTATAATCCTTAGCATGTCTTAGAACCTCTTTGGATGGGTGTCCGAGGTGACGATGCATAAGATCGTAATCTACTTTGTAGATCAGTGGCATTTCTGCCGACTGTGCTTCTACTTCAATAGATTGCGCATCTAGCCAATATAACGGATGTCCACTTAAAATGGGTTTACATTGGACAAACGATTGTACTTTATGGTACAAGGTAATATGTTGCGCGTTGCCCATTACACGCATACCTTGTTGTAAGAATGCTCCCATAGAAAGCAACCGCGTTGTCATTTTAGGTATGTAAAGGACTGGATGCACTCTAGTAGTTACTAAAGCATCATTTATGTAGTGTTTAAGAAGCACTGTTCCAGATCCTTCTACATAGATAGTATTAGACGCAGTTCTAACCGGTATCCGGTCAGATTCTTCTGCTGGCTCATACTCAATGAAGTCACTAATCTTATTAGTGAAGTGCGCCGAAGCTCCTGAGTCTAATAGCCACATGGAGCTTATTTTTTCCCGACACTTAGCACATAGTGTGAAATATTGACCGTGCTCGCATTTTAAAACATCAAGTACGCCGATATTCATACTGTACAATGGAGACACTACAGACGGTACTTTTTTATTTTTACAACTTGGTATCCTTATACTTTTTAGTAAGAGGTCCAAGGCTGTCTGATTGTCAGCATTGTATAAGTGCTGTGTGAGAAAGGCGTACCTTTCTTCATCTGTTCCCCAATCAAGGGAAACGGTGTCCTCATTATTCATCATCGGGTCCCAAGCCGAAAGATCAGGCTCAGGCGTCGGTGCACAAGACCCTGCAGGGGTCACATCACGAGACCCATATAATTGGTCTATGATCCGCATTTCTGGAGTCGTAGGCTCCAGTACCTCTCCACGCATCATGGCTTCTCCTTGTCTCCGCACAAAGTCCTGATGTTGTCTGTAGACAATATCCATCAGCTCAGCAGAACTGCGAGCTCTGAGAGTTTGTGTATGCGTGCAGTTCCCATACTCATCTTTAGTGTAAAGATGGTAGGTTTTGCCAGACGCAACAGCAACTTCCAGAGGAGGAAGATTGGGATGACCGACATACCCTACTTCGTGAAGTTCATACTCCCCTGTCTCGGGAGTCGGAGCACGATTTTCTTTATCAGAATCTCGTGAATCCAATGACATATCATCGAAGACGGAGGCCAATTCTGACTCACCGTAGCTAGATGTGCGCTCAAAGTCCTTCATATAATTAGAAGGACCCGGCTGCGACATGTCGATATCGACTTCGGAGTCATACTCCTCGTCGTGGTTCCAATTGGAACGTGTGCGGACTTCTTGATCGAAATCAGAGAAGCGCTGCTCAAGCGTCTTCGTCGTTTGGATAGTCGCTGGGACTTCCAAACGCTCAGCGAGCGTAAGTGCGTTATTAACGGAGGGGTAGATGCCCGGAGTCCTAGTAGTAGGGGGGACTTAGAGACGGTGCGGGTGGTAACGGATGAATGCCCAATATGGGCGATGGTGGATGAAGTGGGAGATGGGAGTGAGGCGACGGATGCGATGTGGGAGTGGCCTTGGGGTTGACCACGACCCTTGCCCTTGACGAACTTGCCACGTCCTGCACCTCTAGTACCGCGCTGGTTGTTAGACCGCTGCTGGTTAGTAGAGGGTGTGGTGGACGATGAAGGCTGCTGCTGAGCACCCTGCTTGGTAAAGCGAGGGTTTTCGCGCTTGCGCTTCACGGCAGAGATTTTCTGGGCAGATTGCCCGCTCTTGACTCGTCCTCGGTTAGCCTCCGTCTCATAGTGATTTATAACAATCGTCCGAACATCACCAATAGTGAGTTTGTCGAGGCGACTGGATGAGAGGATAATGGGGACTAGATGTTCCCATTTAGATGGAAAGTTAGCCATGACAATCATAGCTTGGAGGAGGGGGTCAAGATCCATGTTCCGTGAAGTAAGTTCAAAGCCAAAGTCTACTTCATGAAGACGTCCGATGGCTGCCACCATCTTATCAAAGACTGGGCCAGGATGTTGGTTCGGGTTGAACCGTATACTGATGACCTCTTTAAAGTCTTTGTAGATGCTAGGGACTGTAGGAATCGAGTAAGCATCCTTCAGATTGTTCCAGAAATCTTCAGCTTCAGTGAAGATAGCAAAGTTCTGCTGAAGGGCTGCAGAGAGTCGAAGGGTGATGTTGCCAATCGCCATGGCATTTTTGTCCTGCCACTTCTTTAAGTCGTCAGGATAGTCATCGTCCAATGACTCAAAGATCTCGAGTTCGGCTTTATAGGTCTCCCTCTTTTTCTTGAGAGCATCTTTCTCAATATCAGTGGCATCAACGGCGATAGGTGTTGGCTCGACAGGTTTGATTGGCTTGGTAGGACAAGCATAAGTGCCATTTACGACACTCCAAAGTCCTTGAGCCATCAAGAAGGCTTTCATCGCACGTGCCCAGCTACCATAGTCCTGACCGTCAAAGACGGAGACGAAGGTGTTAAGTTGGGACGACATAGTATCTGTGAAGGCTGATGAGACATCAGCATGCTATTCACAATACTGGTATGAGTAAAATAGAGAGCCTTGGCATTAGCTTTCTCCTCGTACTAGCAAGGTAGAAGCTGCCCCAGGGGTCCGTTACATTCTCCTACTGAGAACTGGTCGGTTCCACACGATGGGGTCTTATTGCGCCCATCAAGGGACACAATGCCAGGTTGCCAAAGGTAACCTCGATGGTGTTGTCGACAACAGCAACTGTAGTTAAACAGCTCGACAATCATCGTCGTTCGCAATGAACGCAATGGTACCCATGTAGCAGGGCCCATAACCTGTTGCGCAGCAACTAGCGCAGCAAACAGTGTCATGGAGTCTCACCTTGTGAAGGTATAGAGACTGATAGAGTGGTTTGTAGAGTGGAGTGCTCAAGTGTGCGTAGAGTGAACGACTTATATTCTTAGAGAGGCTCTACTCCCCTCATTTATAGGAAAACCGGTCCCTATGGTCCACTCATGTCCGTTTGCGTAAAAGTGATGAGTAAAGGTGTCCACAATATCGCGTTTTTAGTGATGCCTGATGTGAAACACCTCAGAAGTCTTCAATATCACCACGTGTGATACTGATAAGACTTGCGCCCTCCATATTGGAGTTGCGCCCACTTTTGTGCATAACGGAGTACCCTAATATGGTAATCATATGTACGATACTACTGTAATGTCGTAACTGCTATAGATAAGATACGTATGTACTTATTACGTTTCAACACCAGCATATGCGGTGTGTAATGCTGGGCAATTCGAAGCCTACGATCGGTAGCATTCTCATATATCCATGGTTATTGCGACCTCATCAGCATCAAGTTCAACTTATCTCATGGCTCCATTTGTGTATATCACCAAAGCCATGCTAACCTCAAGATGGGCCAATACAGGGCCATTGTTAGAATATGTTCAGGGCCCATACGTAGGCATTGCCGAACATATAGCATTTATATTAATGGACCCATGTTGCTATGTCGTCGACATTCCCCGTTGCACATTGTCGGCCCATGTGAGGCTTTCGTTCAGCAGCTCACCTGCCTATATATGGGCCATTGTGGTGTTATTGGCAGTGACCCAAGCCATTATCATGGGCCATACCTCCAGATGGTCACATAAACTGTAGCATCATATTATGGTCTAGGGCAACGTTTGGCCACTTGCTCCTCGCCAACACAAGAGTTTCATCCGCCAGCTCTTTTGCATGGTTTAGGCCATCACAATTTCCTCGCCATCATTCCCAAAGGTATTTGATGGGCCCATACTATCAAACCTTCATGACACTGTCTGAATGTCCTGGGGAATCCCGATACTTTCATTTGGCAGCTATATTTACTTATTTGGCCAATGCGAGAATGTTGGTTGGGTCTATGCGGTATGTCTTGGGCCCCTACGATCATTTCTTTGGCAGCCTTGTCATTTGGTACCAGGAAACACAAGTGTCTTGGCAGAGACCATATATATGCCCTATTGGCCTATGCAAACATTTCGTCAGCAGTGTGAATAAACAATGCAGGGCCCACGCAAGTCCTTCGTCAAGAAATAATATTGATGGCAGATGGGCCCACTTGACAGTGTGTACTCAAAGAATCCATGGGCCCATATGTATGTATTCGCACTGTGTTACTACAATGGGCTTACATGGGCTTTCAGCACGCACTCAGCAAATTGTCACGCCGGCTCTACCGAGTGCTTCGACAAGGTATGCGACATGGGCTCCATGGATTTCATCATGGACCTCCCTATCTCTCAAGGATATGATTCCTTGTTTGTGGTGGTGGATCGCCTCAGTAAAGCCACCATTGTCACCCCTTGTAATCAAACCATCACAGCCGAAGAAACATCCAAGTTGTACATGAAGAATGTCTGGAGACAAACTGGACTACCACGCCAAGTTATATCTGATAGAGGACCCCAATTCGCCTCTAAAGTCATGCAAGAAGTCTGGGAATGATTGGGAGTCAAGTCCACTATGTCCACAGCCTTCCACCCTCAAACAGACAGTGAAACAGAAAGAGTTAACCAGGAATTGGAGCAGTATCTTCACGTTTTTTGTAACTTCCAGCAAGACAATTGGGTGGAATTAATACCCTTCATGGAGTTCACCCACAATGCTCGCCAACACAGCACCACAGGAAGATCCCCCTTTGAAGTCTCTGGTATGGATTCAAACCAGAGTTCATTCCCCCAGTAAACTTTGCTACCAAGATTCCCACAGTAGAAGAACATCTTCGTACCTTGGACCAAGTATGGTCCGAAGTCACAGCAGCACTAAAAGTAGTTGTGGAAGTCATGAAGAGATCCAGGGTACCCATTGCTTCCCATGTGTTCAAACCAGGAGACCTAGTGTGGTTAGAAGGAACCAATGTTCACACCACACACCCCAAAGCCAAGTTAGCCCCCAGACACCATGATCCATTCAAAGTACTATCTACATGGGGAGTTAATTGCAAACTCCAACTACCCAAGTCATGGCAAATCCACCCAGTCTTCCACAGTTCTCTGATATCACCATACAAGGAAACCCCTGCACATGGACCTAACTCACCAGACCTCCTCCAGATATAGTTCAAGGAGAAGAAGAACACTATGAAGTTGAAGCAGTAATCCAGTCCAAAGTATCACCCAACAAAAAAGGGATCTTGTACCTCCTCAAGTGGAAAGGCTACCCTAACTCCAAGAACTCCTGGCTCCTGCATCACAAATGAAGCATGCATCACTCCTAGTCCAACAGTTTCACACCAGAAACCCCTCCGCGCCTCAACCTAGTAATCTTAGAGTGCTGACGGTGCAGCACAGTCCTAAAGAGGGGATACTGTCATGAACCTATACCTTGGCCCATGACAAACCCATGAACCTCAAGAGTGTGCAAGGGAGCGTGCACACAAAACCTGGGAAGCAGAGTATTGGCCTAGTAGAACTAGCCAAGACAACACGCATGAAAGGATTGGGTAATCCTCACCTTCCTATTCAAGAAAGGCCGGTCCAAAACCAGGACTTACCAAGCAAAGGATGACCAGGTAAGTCACTAGATAAGCGGAGCTTATCAGAGACTTGCTATTGGACAGTATATTTGGAACCCTTCTGGCATGTTCCACAAAACCCCTGATAAGCGGAGCTTAATAGGGATTAATGCCATTGGGTAATATACTTAGAAACCTTCCAGAACATTCCATGCTATCTTTAGAATCCTTCTAGAGTATTCTATGGGCCCACCTGTGGATTGGAGTTGGGCCTCCCCTAAAGTACACACAGACCATGTATTTGGGTATATAAGCTAGTGCAATACAACAGACAGTCCCTCAGACTGTCCACTTGCGACATCCCCACTTGTACCACTCTTGTCTATTGAGCAGCTTCCCACCATTGGGTTGTTCCTCATCCTTGTCCTGCTACCTGTGGTCCATTGTTCCCTGTCCTTGTTTTATTCCCTTGTTGGTTCAACATCAGCCCACCTGATCCTTGTGACCTTGAGCCTCGCTGTTGCATATAAACAGTGAGCACTCATCACAATATTCACAACATTTGTCGGTGACTACCTGGAGCAGGTACTGGTAATGTGCACCTACAATGGCCAATGTCCCAAGTGTGTTGTACCGCCTGACGAGCTTGGTTCACCCAGCAGATTTCCTCTTTGCAATTACAACAAGGCTAGGGACATATATGCCCTGGCCAACGGCAATGCTCATGCTTTCCATCTGGCCTGTCATAACGCAGGCCAGAAGCCTGTGTACCACCCATTCTGGGAAACTCTTCCTCTCACAAATGCATTTATTTCCATTACCCCAGACATTCTACACCAACTCTTGCAAGGCATGGTCAAGCATTTGGTCACTTGGGTGATTGCCACTTTCAGAGCTGCAGACATCAATAAATGATGCCAGTGCATGCCACCAAATCACCACATCCATGTTTTCAACAAGGGCATCTCTGGCCTCAGTCATGTAATGGACAAGGAACACAAAGACATGTCTCGGATTCTGCTAGGCCTTGTTTTGGAACTTCCCCTTCCCAGCAGACAAGTTTCTCTGCACCTTGTTACTGTAGTCCGTGCATTACTGGACTTCCTTTACCTGGCTCAGTTCCCATCTCACACCAATGACACTATCACTCATCTGGATTCCTTGCTTACTTGCTTCCATGACCATAAGGATATCTTCATTGATCTCAGGATCTGCCAACACTTCAACTTGCCAAAAATCCACTCTTTGAGCCATTATATCCAATCAATCTGTCTATTTGGTACCACTGACAACTATAACACGGAGCAGACCAAACAGCTCCATATTGAACTCATGAAATATGCTTTTCGTGCAACCAATCGCAAGGATGTCCCACATCAAATGGTCATGTGGGTGGAATGGCACGAGAAAGTTCAAGATCATGTGGCTTTCATCAAATGGCAGCAAGAGCAGGTTGACGTTGTATGCGCTGGACAGTGCGCGCGTGAGAGTCGTGGGACAGAGCGTGGAGAGGAGGCGGAGTGGGACCAAGAATGCGCGCAAGCCAGAGCTGGCTAAGCGCGATCTTGAAGCGTCATCTATGGGAGACAAGCCGACGCTCAAGAAGGTACTAAAGAAGAGTATGAGATCAGTAACACAACACGAGTTTATAAAAGAACTGAGGGTCGATTTTGAGGGAGATGAAAAGGGAAAAGAAGTGAAAACGATGATTCGAGTGTCTTCATTTAAGACCTGACCGAATAATTGAAAAGTCACAACAAAAGCGAACAGAAGAGAGGGTTCGGGGGAAATCTCGACAGTGTTATTGAACGCAGCGCGAGCCCTTTTATACATGGGAGCCGTACCTAAGGTCAAACACAATAGAAATTGTCTAAGTCGAAATTTGTGAGAGATGAACGTAAGGTGGGGAAAAAGGTAAACGAATTGTCCTAGGAGATGAGGGAGTCGACGTATGTCAATGCTGGTAAACACGAGGTACGAAACATGAGTCCAAGACAAAGGCGATCGTTCGGAGAAGTGGGGACAAGGCCGAGCAAATGACGACGATGACATAGTCGTCGCACACTAATGGTACAGTAGAATGGTCAGAACAAGTAAAGAAAATAAAAGAAAGATGGGCGCGCCTATGCCCGAGACAGAGAGTGCGACATGGGAACGATCGAGCAAGACCATGGATGAGGGCGCGATGTTAATCGGCCGATGTGGATGATACAAGTGGCGTTGCTGGAGCACGGAAGGAAAGTCGAAAGGAAGGGAAATGGGCTGGATGACGGAGAACAATGGGACAACGAGGCTGGAATGAGGTGGAACATGGCAGAAGGTCGACGATGTCGCAGTTGGCGACTGGGAAGGATCCTCTGCTCATTCTTGGACTAGCAGACAACAAAGGTGTTTGAAAAGGTCAGAGAAAGATTGTGTTGGAGAGAGGCAACGAACGGCAGGATGGTGGAGAGAAGAAAGGATACATGAGGCATACGAGACGATACAGACACAAGGATAAGAGACCAATAAGGAGCCAAGATGGGAAGGTAGCCAGCCGGACCGAAATAAGACGAAAATGGAAGGTTGCACGCTCAAAGGCCGAGCTGCCCTTACAACGTGTCCTCTGCATTGCCTATTGGGCCACCAGAGCCCAGTGCTTGAAGTCTGAAGATGGCTAAACAGCCATCACTCAAAGCCATATCATTTGACGACCTGGCCTGTAAGTATGGTGCCATTGACTTCCAAGACACCCTGGCTGACTTCATCACTCAAACCAACCACCCCACGACCTCTGGAGCAGCCCTGTCTCAACTTGCCACAGACATGCTCATCCCATTCCACTTGGTCCCAGTGCACCACAAGATCAAGTTTTCAAATTCAGATGATTCAGAAATCATCCATTCCATTCAAATTTGGCTGGAACATAAGGATGTACATGGGCGTCCCATGGCTGTGCACTTTGATATGGCTCTGATTCACAGAAAAGCTCAAGACAGTAGCATGCATGGCATTAATGGTAAGTTTTGCTGATATAATGCTTGTAATGCACAGGCTATGTGCTTGCTCAACTTGAGCACTGAGATGTCATGGTGAAGCTGCCAAACGTGATAGGGCTGCTGAGGAAAGCTGCCAAGGTAAGCTGCTGAGATAGCTGCCAAGTTTTGCTGCCAAATACAGGCAGCTGCCAGTGTAGCTGCCAACTTTCCTAATTGAGTGAAGCTGCTGATGCTGACATAAGTGCAGTTCTTGAAGACACTCGAAGGTGCTTCCCTAAGACACAGTATGAGGAAGTGCTTGACTGGAGACACTCCTTAGTGATTGCAAATGAAAGAATGGAGAGACAGCTAGATTTCAGAGACAAGACACAAGTGCTACAAGAAGGTCAAGCTGCCAAATACATCATTTGGCAGCACACTTATAATGGTACAGAGGCGTGTGCCTTTGTCAGCTATTGTGCCACTACTACTACTCATCAGTAATCATCCACTGAGCCATCAGTCATTGTACAGTAGGTATCAGTCAGCCCCAAGTAGTCCATCAGGATTAGGAATGCCGCGGTCCAGTCTGGATTGGGGTTTGGACCCGGACCACACCAAACCACACCTCCGGTCCAGTCAGGTTTGGGGTGCAGTCCACAAGTTTTCCAGGAGGTGCGGTTCGGGGTTCGCCCTGTGCTTGGAATTTTGTGCACCCCGCCAAACCCGGTCTGAACCAGACTGCACCCCGAACCTCCTTATTTTTCATATCCCACTTCATGAATGTAACTTAGTGTAGAGTGTGTTACGAATATTCACTAATCCACTAAATAGCTATTCTATTGTTGTCGCTGTCCCCACCATGCCGTCACCTGCTGTTGCAATCACCGACCACTGCCGTCACCCACCATTGCCGCAGCCGTCACCACTGCAGCAGTCGTCGTCGTCAGAGCCATCATCGATGCAGCTGTTCTTATCATCGTTGCGGTGGTCGTCACATCCTCGTCACCCTGTCATCACCCGATCTGTCGGCATTGAGCCGTTGAGCCAGGCGATATCGTGTTGTCCTTTTTGAAGTTGCCATTGATTGGTGGGTGGTTGAGCTGGGGTCTTGCAAAGCCCATCTTGGTGGAGTGGTGGATGGTGGGGAAGGACTGAATGCCGAATCGCGCGTCAGACCATTAAGGTGGTAGTAGAGCTAAAATTAAATATAAAAAAAGTACATAAGCGGGAATCGAACACCTGCCTACATGGGACGTGTCATGTTAGCGAGGAGACCTTAACCAATTCACCACATTGGTTAAGGTTTCTTTCATCTACAGTGCTATATAGTAGCATTCCGAGGCTAATCAAGTCATGGCTTTCCTAGCATCACACCTTGCTCTGTTCCCCTCACCGGCCTCACTCACCCCACTGGCCATCTACTCCACTGGCTGTCTACCTCACCAGCACCAATCTCCATCCTCAAGTTTCCACTTTGACCACCACACTTCATCTCACCGCTTTCACCATATCACCATGCATCTCACTGCCCATCACTGCAATGACAACCAGGTGCATTGGTCGACCATCATGCCAATCCAGGTCTCCGGGATTTATAGTAGTACTAGTTTCTATTCATATAGCCCTGTATTAGCTACAGAATGGATCTATAATATATTTGTTTTTTCAATTCGACCACAAAAGCATTAACAACACTTTTTGTGGTGCACAGGTGGGACACTATGCAAGTCCAACTTGATTATGTAAGCAATTTTTCCTATTTTTGTTACTAATTATGGTTCGGGTGCGGTCCAGGTCCGGACCTAGAAAATGCCCGAACTGCACCTGAACCGCACCGGACCCCAATGTGGTTTGCAGTTTGGCCAGTGTGTTACAATCGGCCACGCGTGCCACATATATTGACCGTTTCATCTGAACTTTTGCCACAGCACTTAGTATCATATGGACTATCATTGGGACCATTTTCACATTTTGTTCGTACTTCCCGTCCCCACACGCCTTCTTGGTCTCATGACCTGCTCTTATCATTCGTGACCTTCTATCTTGTTCGACATTGTTCTATATGACCTCATACTGGTACTGATACTAGTAGTATTGGTGGCAATCCTAGTACCATAACTACCAGTAGTGGCAGTTCCTGATTTGTATATAACTTGTACCTCTAACATACTAAGACCTTAGGTCTGAGTTCTTGAATCTCATCAACTTCACACTGTCACGAACCCCGGACTGCATCCAAGTCCAGTCGACTTGTCAGTTCCAACCTTCTTCTCTACGACAATTGGAGATACTTCGTATCAACTCCGTCGCTCGTATATTCATTACTCCGCCTAGGGTCATTCCCTACGCTCTCGCATACTGTCGACGCCATATCCATGGCCCTCATCGGGGGAGGTTTGGCAGTCTCTCCAACGACACTGACACCAGAATCCTCAGCACAACAGGTACTCCACACTCGCTGCTCAAGTCGAGCTGATACATCCAGTCGAACATAACACAGTGGGCCCAAACCACACCCGGTTCAGGTTCAGGGTTCGGAGGAAGTGGCCCCCGAACTGGACCACACCGGACCGTGGCAACCCTAATCAGGATTCAGTAAGCTTCGCAAGCGACTCATCATTGTGCTTACTCAGTCTGCCACCTGCCAAATCATAATAATGCTTCAGCCCACCTGACTTTTGAGCAGGTAATCAAATTGCACAGGTTTGCATAGTCTTGAAATACCCCAAAAAGCAATTCACAAAGTCTTCCTGTCTTCAGATATCATGCCTCCAGAACACCTTGCCTATGTAGAGTGGTTCTCACCCATTCCCATCAACCCTGGCCTGAGTCATCTTTTGTACAAGGTGAATAGACTTGTACACCATGGCCAACAGCGTGCAAGCATCATACCCATCAAATCTATTATTCGTAGCATACACCTGTTTCCCGCTTTTAGTCAGCAAATGCCGGAATGGGGTAGTTCCGCGGTGCTAGAGTTGTGTAATACGTTTTTTACATAAATTCGTTCAGCGACCGAGAAAGCTACATGATATTTTCGTAGAACGTTGACGATACTTTATTGATATATCAGGTTGTTGTTGTCTTACTAATATTAGTGTTGAGGTATCCTGGCAATATCTCGGTTTTTCGGCCTGTCTATAATCTGCTTAGGCACTATCACTCGTTAGTGCGGACGGTTTTTCCTGATGAAGCTCAACCAACTGTTTGGTGTTATGCACTGGCACGGTCTTGCCATGGGTGTGCTCACGTTTGACTGGGGTCAAATCACTGCCTTCAACAGTTCTCCTCTTTCAACTCCGTGGTGGGCAGCTGCTAACGTCGGTATCGCTGTCGTATTCTTTTCCTGGTTCTTAGTCCCCATTCTTTATGTGAGTTTTATGAATCGTCTCCTTGTTTTTTTATTTATTTGTGACCACTTTCCCACAGTACACTAACACCTGATACAGCGCGTTCTTGCCCATGGTTTCCTCACAATCCTTTGATAATACCGGAAGTCCGTACAACGTCTCACGGATCATCAATGATGATGCCGCCTTCAACATTGAAGCTTACAAGGCTTACAGTCCTGTTTTCCTTGCCGTATCCTTCGCCATGTCCTACGGTTTCTCATTTACCTAAGTCACTTCTATCCTCATACATACCATAATCTACCACCGAAATATGATCTGGAATCGGGCCCGTCAGCGGCCTCATGTCCACGCACACCTCATGTCTGTTTACAAGGAGGTTCCTGAGTTGCGGTACCTCACTATCTTCTGTGCGTTTATTAGATTGCAAGACTCAGCGTGTACACTAACAACCTTCGAAGGCACCATGTTTGGCTTCGGTGTTGCCGCCATAAAAATCTGGCACACAGACCTCCCTGTTTGTGCTTTCATCCTCGCTCTCAGGCTCATTATTGGTGTGTCTCTAAGTTCTCCCCCGCGAAATTTATACCTACTTGGCGTTCCTCCTCCCATCTAGCATTCGCGTTTACGATCCCGATTGGTATCATTGGGGCTATGACGAACCAGCATATCTATGTCAACGTCATCACGGAGCTAATCATTGGTTATCTTCTCCATGGTCGACCGATTGCGATGATGATGTTCAAGACCTGGGGTAGTATCACCATATTTCAAGCGATAAACTTCTCCAGTGACTTCAAATTCGGCCACTAGATGAAGATTCCTCACCGCCCAATGTTCTTCTGCCAAGCCATTGCTACTGTCATTGCAGGCACGGTGCAGCTCGGCGTGCAGGCTTGGCTATGCTCCAACGTTGAGGACATTTGTAGCCCCACCCAAAAAGACGGATTTATTTGCCCTTCAACCAAGGCATTCGGCAATGAATCGATCATCGTCTGTTATATCTTCCCTTAATGACACGTCCTTATTCCCGATGTCACCCTCGCAGTCGGGTGTCATTGGCCTGCAGTGTATTTTCTCCCAAGGCCAGTTATACTATGGTCTTTTATTCTTTTATTCTTCCTCTTGATTGGCGCAGTCCTTCCCATCATCCAGTGGGCATTCTACAAGAGGTTCAAGGTCGGACTCCTGAGATACCTCAACTTCCCGATCGTTTTCTCTTCGATGACCCTGATACCACCTGCAACCCCAATCAACTTTGTGCCTTTGGTTCTCCTTTGCTTCTTATCCAACTTCGTGATCCGTCGCCGACACTTCGTCTGGTGGACGAAGTTCAACTGTACGTCTACCATTTTGTATGTGATACCCTGGGCTATCCCCAGATTCCTGGCGCTCGGAGATGATAATCCTACTGTCCGGTGCATTGGATGCGGGTTACACCTTCGGTGTTATCTTCATCTTCTTCACTTTTCAATACCCTGACAATGGCAAGATCGCCCTCAATAGTATCCAGAATTGGTGGGGCAACACTGTGTTTTTGAACACGGCCGATGCCAATGGCACCCCGCTCAAGACACTTTCGGATGGCCAAACGTTCGAACCTAAAAGCTGGTAATAGTGCCTGGTTGCTGTGTTCATCTCGTCAGCATTTGTCGCAGTAGTTTAAGGATCACTTTCGAGCTATGTATGCACATTGCAAAGCCTTGACATCGTAGTGTTATCACTGTTACCAACCACCACCACGGAAGTGCTACGGTAAGGACAAGGAAAGATATTGTCAGGTATCTTTCTGATCCTTCTTGGCGGTTGAACGGGTACTCCGGGTACGTACTCGATGTGTGCCCACGCGTTGAGCGATTTGTAGGAGTCTGCGAGTCTGACGGCCAGAGCCCCGAGTCCCGCACTGATGCGGGAGTTACCCCCCCCCCCCCCCCCTGAGGGTCACGATCATTGCCGCTCGAATCCCGCCGCGAACAGGACGGAAGATGTGCGTCCGAAGGGTGACGATGTAGGCGGACGATATGGTGTGCCAGAACCTGGTGAGGTCAGCACGTCCGAAAGGTCTTCTTACTTATTTAAACAGACACGAAGCCACGCAAATACTCACCGAATTCCTTCGGTGGTTCCCCAGCAGATTCCGTGGGCGTAGAAACTCAGCAGCGATCGCCCAGGCCTACTAGCGCGTGCGCATGTCGGTTTGAGCTAGCTGCACCATAGAGAAATAGGAAGCGACACGCACCTTGCTGAATTCCATGAGCCCAGAGATATCCGCTGACCTGTGGTTGGGACGGTTGAAAGAGTCTTGCCATTTCGCCGAGACTTGGTTTGCGGAGAGCTTCGGAGGCCGCTGGCAAACCGCGCGGCTTCACGTGACTACAACCTTCCTTCTCTTACAAGTCAGAGCCGCCATTACCTTTCAGCCACGAACTACGGAATACAGACTCAACCAACAGGCAGCTGGCCGCGGCCGTACCTATCTATCTATCAAGAAGCAAAGTTTTCTGTACAGACGACTGGCCCCACTGGCACATGGAACCATCCCCCCCCCCATCCACTAAACCAAATCCAAAATATGTGACAGGTCGACATAAAATCACGAGCTGATGTAGCGCGCGCGGACACCGTGTGGTGTCGTTTCTTTAGGGTCATTGCGGCTCCACTCACTGGCACCTGCTTAAACTTACTCTGGCAGGCCTCAGCGCTGGAATTTGTTGAGCTGACTTGTACCACCTCCGCGGCTCGCTGGGTGTCTTCTTTTTTTCTAGTTGATGGGTCCTCGCGAGTCCTGCTGCTGTATTGTTCTCGGAGTCCGTGCGTGCTACGCTGTTTCAATCGTCTGATGTATTGCTTATTTGGTTGGGCGCCGATAATCCCGAGCGATCATTGTCAACTCTGATTCGACAGTTGGACGTTTTGGCCAATGGAAGGAGGCAAAACAAACACCGATGTGAAATGGAAGGAACGTGGCTCAAGCTATCATCATATAAAGACTATCCGAGGATGCCGTTGGAGCAACGAAAGTGCTATGGAGAAGCTGTGGAGAAAAAGATAGGTCCAGAAGTCGGGAGCGCCTCCCTCGGCGCCTCCATCTTGTATGATTATCAAAAATGATTTTAAAAATTACATAATTAAATCTAATCAAATCGCGATGAACTCTTACAGAGTACTCTCTAAAACTCAAAACTCCAACCTGCGATCTTGTGCGATTATTCATCGTAAATAAGCCGATGGCGGGTTGTTGCAGGATTTGGAATAACAGGGACATGTCGACTAACGAGAGTAGTGGATTATATTATCGCGAATCTCAAAAGGTGAAAGACATCAAAGAAGCACAATTTTTCATTGCAGTTGAGAGTAAGCCGATTCGAATTCCGGGCCTTAACAAAACGACTCCGCGGACTTCTAGAATTCTTCTCCTGATACAGTTTTCTAATGCATAGGAATGCCTCGCACCACCAACATAGTTACAATCTGCACTACCTAATAAAATCGCAAGGAAATAGCATGGTATATTTGATCAAACTACGCATATCATTCATTCACTTTAAAAAAACGCCGACTACAGCGCTGTTGCCCCCGCCGGTCCTGTACTTACTGTCCGCACTGCACACGAATGCATGGTAAAAAAAATGACTATAGTACATCGTGAGAATCTTAGCTTAGCAAAAGAAAAGGGGAGGGAGGGCACACGCGCGCCGGGCACGACGGGCAAAAAAAACATCAACGTCGTCAAGATCGTAAGTAAGCATCAGAATGAGAAAAAAAGATAACAAAAAAAAAAGCAGAGGGAGGGAGAAAGCAGTTGAAAAAAAAGGTTGGGAAACGCCCGGATCGATGATCTATGATCCGGCTTTTGCCCCATCTACAAACAAAGGCTTAGTCTGTTACGAATACACTGTTTTGGGGTTTTTTTTTGACGATCATCATCACGTTGGCTTATAATAGATCGTTGTTATGAACTGCTTGGGAGAGAGGTGGGAGGGAAATATCATCAGAGCGGAGTGGGGCGCATCGAGTTGTGCGAGTGATCGTACCTTCTTCTTGTACCGCGTCGTGTTGCCCACTGCAAGCACGCCATTGCGTATCGCACTTGTGCTGAGATGGTGCAGGACGACGTGTGATGGTACAGGGAGCACGCTCGCATCGTCAGCCAACATCAGCGCAGCAGCAGTCGTGCTCAGAGCTGCGGTCGAGCCACCCACTAGCGCACGCACGGGCGAGTTGGAGGAGGAGGATTCGGCTGTACGTGGCGAGCTGCAGCAGATACGTCTGTTCCGCTCGCTGTAGTCACGGGAATACGAGGAGGCACGGTAGGTGGTGGTTCATCCTGTCTGGTCATTCCAAGATCACCATGTCGTGTGCGCGTGCGGTGGCGGCGTTCTTTGGTAGGTGCCGGAGGAGTCGCGCCGATGCGGGTGTTGAGAATAAGCTTGTCCAAGTGTCGTGGTAGCACAGGTGCTGGCGGGATGTTGGGTGTGGTGCCTACGGCCCCGTTTGCAAGAAACACTTCTTCCTCACGAGCGGCAGCGATCAGTCCCGGAGGGATGACAGACGTCCAGCCTTCGTCGCCGAATGGAGTACAAACACCTGCGTCGCTCGTCTGAGACCAAAAAGAGATCTGGTGCGCAGGGCGACCCGAGGAGGAGGCGGCTGGTGGTGGGGAGGCCGGAACGGATGGACCGGCAGGTAAGGCAACGGAAACGTAATTGGCGAGAGATCCGTCGTCGTCGACGGCAGTGGGAAGTTCTTGTGCAAGTTTCCAGTTCTCATCGACGATGAACTTTATGTGGTGAGTGCCAGGTAAGAGCGAGACGATCGTGGTGAATATTTCTGGCTCCGATGGGCTATGGTTAGGGTTAGGTGCGGGTCATGGTGGTGAAAAACGAGTAGCGTACCTGCGTTCCATCAGCTGGCGACCTTTCCAGTTGGCATCGCCGGCACGGGCCAGAAAGACGGTTTTGCCACCGCCGCGCCATGAAATCCTCATATCTACGGGGTGTGCGGGCTCATCGATGGGTGAGAGACGGTTGCGTGTAGGGGGCTGAGGAACGTCTGCCCGGGCTAGGCCAAGGGGGATCGTACTATGAATCATCTCGGGGAAGAAGGAGACGACCTTGGTGTCGGGCTCAGGAACGGGTTCAACGTCCCGGATTGGCTGGAGATGGGCAGGCTGAGGGGGACGAGTAAAAGATTTAGTGGAGGCATTTGGGGTCGACCTGTGACGCTGTGCAGGGGGAAAGAGGGGAATGTGGGTGTGGGGCTGTTGTTGTACCAGGACATCTGGCATCTGAGTGGTGGACGGAAGCTGGGTGGGACGGGGATTGGAGGGGTAGTGGATACCGGCGCCGTTCGTGCCGGGTGACTGGGAGGGGATGGGGATGGGGGACGATGCCTTCGGTCTCCTGAAGTGGGGACGAGGAGAGTGGTTGGGAGAGTTGAGGTGGGAGGGAGCCGGGGTGAGGGAGAGGGACGCCAGGTCGGGCAGCTCGAGGGATCTCTTTTTTGTACGGAGGGACCTGTGTACGGGAGGCTTTTCACGGATATCTCTATCTTGAGGGTTGTTTGTAGCGGAGGGATGGGTTCCAGACGAGGCAGAGTTGCCCATCTTCGTACAACCGACGACAAGGCGAGGGTCTCTATCAATAACACAACCGCTGCTTCCTCTTCCCTTGTTTGCCCTTGCTTGCCAGATAACCCCTTAATCACATCTATTTATTATTTGTCCCTTCCTCCCTCCGTCATAACCCCCGAGTCTATTTCTTCACCACCTTTCCACCTTCGGCTCGCCTTATCGTCTCTCGTCTACACGCCCTCCTTCTGTTCTTGCAAAATTACATCGCAACTCAATACACCGTAATATTGTCCTTCTTTTTTCCCGCCTGTCCTGTCAGAACTCCCGGGGGCGATACCACCCCCTTTCTTTTTGGGCTTGTGGCCCTGATGCTGCGCCACAGAGTCCGCTATAGCGCGCCTTCCATGATCCTCATCCTGCCACCAAAGGACCCCAGCGGACTATTAACACCGCGATCCTGCTATTTTCGATGTCCATATCCTCGCTTAGGAATTCTCGGCCCTATACCCGGGGAAACTGCTGGCCTCCCTCGCGCTTACCGTCCTCCCTGGCTAATCCTAATACGTTCGCTCTCGGGAGAACGTGCGCTGTGCTTCCTGCTTCTGGTTCGCACATTCGTCAGGGCCCGCAAAAACGTTACTTTCTCACTGCGGTCAACTAGTGCATGCAATGCCCGTCGAAGGAACTCCCCTACCAACCCTCTGGCGCCTTGATTAAGACAGCAGGACTGGCCATGGTTACCTGTCATTCTCTCACGCTAGCCGGAATGAGTCATAGTGGGTATTCCCGCCCTTACAGAGTGCCGCATCCTAAAGCCGGCACTTTGGCGAAAATCTTTGTCGTCATTCCGGGGCTGCATTGTGTATTTGGTGGCTGGCGCTGCGGCGCATGCGTTCATACAAGTCACAACGCGAAAGAAGCAACCACGTCCTTATCGGCCTTCGTCATGATTTCATGCTCTGGACTCGTCTTAGTCTCGACTTGCTAACATTTTATGAATAGCCCCAGTATCTTAACCCCATTCTGCAACGCTGTGCTCGGCCGGCTACAATTTTCGGAGCGGGGCGAGGGTAGTTCCTGCTTGGTCACGTAGCCGCATTCTCGATGGAGCCGAGAAACATGATGTCGGCCAAGGGCAATGCTACTGCATTCACCACTCGTCGCCGGTTAACTGCCGACATTAACTACATATGGTGACGTCCTGCCTCCGGGGACTTTAGACCAGTACAAGAACATCTTACCATGTCTTAATACCAAAGCGTCATATACCCAAATTTGTATTAAGCTCTCATCAAGCCAATCAGCGCTGTGCGATGTGTACCTCGGTCTGTACTCTATTCGTGAACCAGGAGGGCATCAAAGCGCGCGTGACTATCGATCTCACGAAAAGCTGCATATGCTACACTGTCTTGGGATGCCAAGACAGGGCCAAGGGACCTTTCGTGAAATTCCTCACAGATAAGTTTTTTCTCGTTTGATTCCTGGGTTGAGAAAAGGGAAAAGGCGCCAGTGCCTCAGTCGCTACTCAGCGTCCGAGCCCCACGCAGACCCCGATGTGTTGCTAGGATAACTTAGATGTGCCAGGATGAGCAACTACGTGCTCGCTCGGAGACGGCCTAGCGCCCGCCATGCCGTTCCCAATCCCCCGGCTAAGCCCGGATGTAGTGTTGGGTGGCCTAGATCTCATGCCAGACGTACGCCACCAGATCTTTAATGTCAATACAATACAATTCGTTTTGCCACTCATATTCCGACCCAGTTCCTCGACCCCAGTTCCTCTGTCATTTCTATTCGAAATCCGCTGCGATGTAACCGTATACCGTGTAATGAGTATGGTGGCCAGGTCAATTAATCAATCGTACTTGCTTGAGTCCGATTTTGAAATTGCGAACTTACTCAGATTCAGAAGGAAGTGGGCTGGCTTTGGTTTTAGCACTGGCGGTGGCGTCGCGGGACGAAGTACGATACGCCCTAAACGTGGTTTCCGTGCCAGCTACCCTAAAGTCGTGTCTTTGCTATTCCAGGAAGCCATGCCAATATGCTTCAATCGCTACCTGTCATGTTATAGTCCGTTTAGTGCGCCGCAGACGATCGTGGACTTGTACCTTGTTGAAGTGACACTGAGATAGAGCTAGCGAAGCGTGTTGAGATAAGACTATGCAAGGTTTCGGTGTCTTTGTCCTTTTGTTTTTCTCTCCTTGCGTCAGCTAACCCACGTTTTCTTGCAAGTAGATAAAGTAAAACAATCGGGACACTCCGTACGCACCATACCGTCATCCCATCAATTTTCCCGCGCACCACACATCTGGTTGCATCCCCCGAACTTGCCACAACCCCGGTTTTTCTCGATGATGCAACCGCGTGGCAACTGAACTTTATATGCACCCATTTTTGGGAGGAAGAGGCGTTTGGATTTATCACATGGATAATGACAGTCAGCTATCGCTCCACTCACGGGAAAGGCGTTCTTTTCCTGTCAAGTTGGGGATATAACTTCATAACAGTGGCGTTGAGGAACGGCATTCTCCATGGAGGGTAAAGCGAATCAGGGTGGCCAGTTCAACAACCTATCGGTATTGCAGAGCAATCAATGCGTTTCAGCGTCCGAATCGGTGAGAAGATCACCAGCTCTTACTTCATACACGCCCCTTCCTTGACTATTGCATCTTCCCAGTAACATGCACTAAATTTAGGTCCCGAGGAGTCAGACGAACGTCCTATCACAACAGTGAAGATGAGCCAAGCGTCCGAGGCTGGATGAAATTACAGCTTTTCATCAGTATTGACCTGACACACCTTAGAGCTCAACGAGGACTACCCGTGGCGCCCGAACCCCATCAACTGCCCAGCAGGAATGACGCCAGGATTTTAGCAACCGCCTAATAATTGATAATCTGGCCCTTCTCTGTCTGATCATCATTTAGTACAGTATCAAGATATTGTCGTCGTTTTGACAGGCTGGACGATGTGAAACTGTTCCGTCACTGCCAGCCATCTCCAAAAAAAATCTATTCGACGTGATATGCCGATTGTCCGACATCTTGCCTTTTTGGCGGGGATTCTTTCGCAGCTCAAATTACAGTAAGTTAATACTTTTTGTCACCCTGCGTCAGTGATCGTCTGGCCGAGTTTACCGTATCCGACGCCATTCGAAGCTCTGCGGCATGCGCCTTACTTCAGTTCTTCAGAGGATACGTACCGAGCGCTTGTATGACTGTATCCAACTTTCTTAGCGCTATCTGAGTCCAACGTGGCTGGTCAGCTTGTAGTGAAGACGATGCTCTCCGCTATCCTGCTTGAGCTGGGTTTGCCTCTCAACTCCGAAGTTGTGCCCGGATCGCTTTTGATTGATCGTCCGTTCTTGGTATTTTCTCCCTGGCACATCGACATTTTGATCCGTATCTTTCAAAACTATAGTGCGGTGTCCGACCACTGCATATTGTTGGGCAACCCTGGGGCGAAAAAGGCGGTATAATACTTGTGGACTTTTGATTCGAGCAAGAACGTGGGTGAAGCGTGTTGCCCCGGAAGATTCCAATGACATATATGCTTGGCATTCTTCGTCTTCGTCGTTCCAGTACAGTTTGTGCCATAGTAAACATATGATCGAGTCTAATACCCTATCATATATCTGATCGACCCCCGAGAATGTTGTGACCCAAAGTAAGGTGCATGCGCTGTTGTCGTGCCTTCCACAACTTCGAGATACATTACTTTCACTTCCCAACCAGAGGCACTCTATCTGCAATCGCCCTGTGCTTTAGTACATTTACTTCGGGACGGCGTGTTGTCATCAGAAAGGCCAAGATAACGCATCGCCATTTTGGGAGAGGGGCGATTATGTGCCCGACCTAATTGTCTCGCACGAAGCGTCTGCGCGTTGACGAACATCCTGGCCTACCCGGCGCATACACTGCACGAAGAGGGCAGAGGGAGGGCGCCAGTGCCTCAGTCACCACTTGGCTACGTTCGTGATGTGTTGGCAGAGCAACTACATTCGGTAATGGCCCGTGTTCATACCCGGCTCGGCAAAACCCGGGCGTTGCGCCCGACGTCCGCCACGAAATCACCGTCACGGTCGCTCTGCTGCGATGCATCACTTTGTGTCGACTCTGGCCGTACTCAGGCCCGTCAACGCGATTTGAAATTTCGCGACTAGGATGCTTTAAGACGAATGACTCCCTCCGTGGCTCCACCGCCGCGGGGTCCGAGTATGGGCTTTGCTCTTAGATCTGTGTTAGACTGTGGACTCTGGTTGTATGTGCCAACTAGCTGGTCCCACAATTCTGAATCTACCGTATTGCGTCCAAAAAGCTGCCGATAATTTCACTTATGTTCGATCATTTCTTATCGTGCTATCTCGCAGTCCGGACATTCGTTTGGCAGATAGATGAACGTGGGCTTGGAACTCAGTCTCATGCCATGAGTCAAGGCGCAAAACGCGAAAAAGACGCCCAGTTTTGAGATAAGGCCCTGGATGGGTCTCGGTAAATTTGTTTGTCTGTTCCTTCTGCAGTGGTTGCGCCGGCTAACCTTCGCTCGTGAAAGCTGGGAAGCCGGGAAGTGTGTCTCTTGTAGTGCGGATACGAGTACACGAGTTCGGTAAAGGCTATCGGAATACTTCATATCAATTATCTGACGCGCTCATCTAGTGGCGTCGGCGAACATTGCCGCCACCTCGTTTTTCAAGAAGGTTCTGTTCGCGAGAGAGATAGCTGCTCAGCAGAAACCTTATTTTTCCGCAGAGAGAGATAGATGACGTTTGGGTTTATGCGTTGCATTCGCTTGCATCATCATTCTTGATTCCTGCCGCCGATGCAGCAGACGATCGACCTCGCCGAACGAACCTAAAAAAAAAAAAAAGCAAAAAAGCCGACGTGCTTCTTTTCTTCTCTGTGACGTGGCGTGGCGAAGCCGTGTGCTGCAATAATTATGCGTGGGGTCCTTTCCCTGCAGGCACTCATCCGCGCGAAGAAGTCTAGATCTGACAAACTTTAAAGGGTGCTCTTGATCGTGCCATACAGCCGCTATTGAGAATAAGGTGACGATAGAGGGGGACCATGATGCATGACGCGTGACGACGGATTGCTCCATGACTCCACCAGGGCGCAGAGCAACCCGCCCTACCACTCCAACGAGGTGAAAAGGCAATCCACTTGCCGCTCCCGCGCATACCCCATCGAGCACCACGCCTTGGCACGAGGCAGCCATTTCCGGTGTCGCGTGCTACATCACCGAAGATCGGAAGGTGATCAAGAGTCGACGCGGTTCTCCACAACGAGGGTTGTTCTTGTGCTATATCCACCCCGAACTTGTCCGGACGGCGGGGACCAACACTACGCAAATGGCGGGATACCGGATGTGGGGGCTTCCGGGGCGTAAGGTGATAACCCGAGAGCGGGCATGCGGGTCACAGGTGGCGAAGCAACTCTAAGTTCGCATTACCCGTATAGAAAGAAAAAAGCTGGGGTGTTAAAGTAGGGGTTCGAAAGAAGGGTCAACATGGCACAAAAGAAATAATGATAAAGAGAACGACTCGGGAAGATAGAGAACACAATCTATGCGAGCATCGAATCACTCTGGAGTTCCTCGAATTTAGGCCGCGCGAGTCGGATGTTGATCTTTAGCGCGGCAGTCTCTGCGGGTCTCTGCTGTCAGCTCCACGTGCTGTTGAATGACGCATGGTATGCCATACCGATTGTGGGATCGTGCACGATAAGCAGCACATACGTGTTCTTCGTCATTCCGTCAAGCACCGCCGTGAACTCGGGGAGCTCCATCTCGAGGGCATGGAACTCCTCGCGCATGCGCGTGCACGAGTGCTTCAGCGCCTTGATAAGCTCGCTCGTGCGCTCGTAGCGCTCCGCGCTGAGGTCGAAGCCCTCGGGGCCGTCAGGGGGCGATGACGTGGCGATGACGAGGAATGTCGTGCGCTCAAACAGGATCGCTTCCGTCGCGCTGCATGCCCTTGCGAAGGTCGTCAGGTGCTTCGATAACACCGCCGCGTTCGGGATGATGGTATGCACTATATGCGACCATGCCTGTGCTCGTCAGCCTTGGGCTAGGGATAGAAGAAGGGCGGCGCACCTTGTACAACGTCTCGTCGTATATGCTCGTGCCGAATACCGTTACGTCGACGGACCCGCTCTCCGCCTGAAGCTCACGCTTGCGCCGCTCGAGAACGACACTCTTTTCACCTACGACGAGGTCCATCTTGTGCACTAACAAGAAAACAGCGGCTTCGGGGGAGTACTTCTGGAGCGCATCAAGACAGTCGCGGTAGTACTCCGCGTCTTTGGCGGTGTCGCGCGCGCTGATTTCGAAGACGTAGATGAGCACCCAGACGTGCTGGAAGATGGTCGAGCGTTGTGTGGTGAGGTACGAGTCCATGAACGAGTCTTGTCCTCCGCAGTCCCAGAGGTTGAGGATGAGGTCGCCGAGGAACCGGACGTGGTTTTGCTCGACATCGATGGTTGCGCCGAGGCGCGAGGTGAGCGACGCGGGGTTGTTGGAGCTGCGCTATTCGCTCAACATAGTGGTTCGGCACCAAGCGTCCAGGAGCAGACGCACAAGATAAGAGAGCGCATGGACGTTTTCCCACTCCCCGATGCACCCATGAGAAGAACCTGGCGTGGAGAGTCAGCGGGGCAGGCCAGTAAATTTGAGGAAGAGGACGCACTTTCTTCTTCATTCTTGACAAAGGGATCGGGTTCGTGTCAAGGCGCGTTGTTCTTTCCGGCCCGGCGTTTGCTCGCATGCGTGTATTATCTCAGACATACTGTAGTGGGTAGCCTCGGACGATCTCATATTCTCATTATTCTGAAGCCTTTGGCGGCCACAGCGATTCGACGGCAATCGTCATACGGGATAAATACCCAGATCGAGTTCGCTACGGATTCTGTTGGCTCGGCGTTACTCGTGGAAATTACTCGGGACTGAGTTGCCCTCAATCCGGCGTGAACTGTTGGAGAGTGTGACTGGCCCGACTCGTACGCTACAGATAACCCGAAATCCTCAAGGAGGTGAACCGAAACAAGGGTCAGAAGTATGTCTCAGCTTGTAATGTTTGGTTCTTCCTCTCACGACGATCGATAATGTATCCGAGTCTCAAGGGGTTGATCTTCATCGACGACGGTGGCCACGGCTAACAGCAGCCGAAACCCCCACGGCTTGTCCAAAATACGCGCTCCTTCGCGAGATCTCATAACCTGTTGCTATCGTGACCTCGCTCATGCTACCGCTTGGCTGAGCATCGTCTTTTTCTCGATCGCCCAATTTCCACAGTACAACACTCTGAGGCTTGTGAAGCCCCGTCCTTTCAACATACGACATGATGATGCGTTCTTGTATGCGTTGAAACACACTGGCTACTGGAGAATGGAGCGACATACTAATTTTGACGCGTCTGATACCGCGAGCAAGGCCCACTCACTTTTATCTTCTACGAATCCTCGGACCTCTAATCAGAACATAGGGAAATATATCTCAGCTAATATATATATATTTACTTCGTTTAGATACAGCGTTTCCCGCTGTCCCTCGTCAGAATGAAATGCCTTCTCATTCCCATCCCTCCCGTACCTGTTCGACGTATACCGGATGTCGTCGGCTTGCAAGAAGCTTGGAAGTGCTATCGTGCAGTGATAAAGGTTGTGCATTTCTGTAGGCGCGATTGGGCGTGAGAGTTCGAATGTCGGCGCCCGTCCGAGTCAGCCGTATTCCTGAATCATACAGACCCCCACCACACTTCTTTGATCTTGTGTTGGGAATCTCGTTAAAAGACGCAATGTCAGGTTTCTAAAATCAAGGGTTTACACGTTTACATTCTCCGCTGGTTTGTGCGTCTGTTACCCCTGATCGTCTTCAACCACTGCCGCCACTCTCTCTGCTCAATTGATCCCCCCTATCCGTCCCCTAACACCTCTTCAACACCGACACAGGGCCCTTGAAAAGCTTGGACTGCGGAATGCTAGTGCCTCATGCTTATGGTACATATTCTACGTTTGGGTTAGCCTTGCAACTTGAAGGTATACTAACTTTGAATCGCATGGTACAGATCAGAGTTAGAATGTTTTCCTGAGAAGGTGGTGAAGAATGTATGCGTGGTAGATAAAGAAGTATCACATCAGCTGGCCTTTCGGGAGGAGCTACACCGCAACCGCAGGGGTTCATGGCCGCCATGTGGATCTGAGCAATGGATTACCATATTCGGCCCACATTGCACCAACGTGGGAGCAAGCTCACGGCTATAAGAATAACCACATGGTCCCAGTGTAATCCCAGCTCCAGGTGGCCCTCAGCTCCAGGTGGCCCTCAGCTCCAGGTGGCCCTCAGCTCCAGGTAGCTCCGGGGTAGTGTGTTAAGCTGGTCATTATATCACTTAGTCAATGTCCGACAAAGGTGGAAGCCTATATCGATGTGATATGAACACATCAACAAGCTGGCCACGATATGGCCACTCTCAATGTCAGACTGCCCTCAGAGCCCATGTTGAGATGACATACAGTAGAACCCCTCTTATCACATATGTCAGATAACCCATAACTCCTGATACCCCATAGCTTGATCTGTCCACCGATTTGGTGGGCGGGGATTTGTGTACCAAAACCCATAGGTCTGCAATAATCCATAACCCATAGCCCTTTGTCCGCAAAACCCATAGATATTAGTCATAATTTTCTTAGATAAGCAGTGAGGTTGCACATTTTCTGGGTGTCCTTTTGGATTTTAAGTGTTGTAGACGCATATGAACTTTTGCTATGACCTTCCACTCTGCTTTGAAACAATACCAACACCCGGCATCCCATTATGGGTACCTGTGTCTATCCCAAGGCCTTGGGATCCAAGCCTAGCCCTTGTGTACCTGGCACAGCGCTGAAGCTGAACACACCGGCACTCTCACTCAGAGTTGGCTCTTTGTCTGCTCTTCTTCCTTACTCCAGTAGCCTTGGTTTTGTGTTGATGAAGTCATTCCGCTTGAGCCACGACCAACCTGGGCTGAAGTTCTCAAGGCAGTGGCAACGATTAGTAAGTACATTGATGAGATAAACGACCCTCTTGCATGCAAAGTAGAAGCACTTTTGAGCTCATTCAACAGGCAGCTCCGGCTCAATGAGGCTCGGGATATGGTGGTTACTGTTATTACTGACTACTTTTCGAAGTATTGATCTGGATCACTTTAATACTTATGGTAGCAAGCCAACAACTTCTCGGAATACTTTACAATACTAGCTTGCCATTCGGAATTAATTTTTAATACAATTTCGCCCCACTTTTTGTACCTCCCTTGGAATCCATACCCCCTCATAACCCATACCCTGGGTCGTCCACCGAGCGGTATGGGTTAGGAGAGGTTCTACTGTAGATATAATACAATTTTTATTTCGTGTCTATGTGTTGGAGCAAACAGAGCCATGGTATGACAAAGTAAAAAGTAGTGAAGGCAGTGAACAATGCTATACTGTACTCCTACGTCTCTTCACTGAGTTTGGCTAACTCGATGCCTCTTGCGGTGGGCCTAGCCACTTGCCCTGTAGTGCATGGAAAGGTCTCTAAAATCTCCGGCTCGAGTGGCTGCAATGTTGTCAATAGCTAGCTAGATCGGGTTGGAGCTGGATTCACATTCAGGTTTTGCATATCGTCAGATCATCCTGACTACATTGCAAAGTCAACATGAACGATGTTGTTTGAGGCCCTGTTAACTTAATAGCAATAAGGCCATTGTCAATCATGGGAAAATACGTGACTTACGCGTGAATCCCTTTCTTCACTTTCAGGCTGTCATCAAGGTACCTTCAGCTTGCAGCTTCACAAATCGATGTCAATTTCTTGTCCACATTCTGTGGCTTTTCACTTTTGAGGTATACAGAATGCTTGAATTTGCGATCAGCACTGATAATCTTGAAAATAAAACCACTTCACACCATGACTGCAAAGTGGGCACAGCGCAAAGGGCCAAAGGTGTTGAACATGTATTGGGACCCCCAAGGCTAACTATAGGATCTGCAAGCAGGGCGAGGTTTTGAGTGTCTTCAGGTCTGTCCGAATTGTGCAGCCTTCAAAGTCATATTGACCATCCTGGTTTTCGGAGGTGGTTGCCTCAGAGGGAGATGGTAACCCACACTGCTGCGCCAGTCGCTTTTTCTGGGCGGTGGGTGCCAGTTTCACTTATTTGGACCACTTGAGGGCAGACCCTGTTTCAACCTGTTCATTTTTTATTTCTTGCTGTCTTCTTCTGTGGAGGTTGATAACGAAATGTGCTAAGCACACGCATATCTGGGGCGGCCATCTTGGTGGCCATTGCTCACTCAATACGAGAGCAAGTGCACACCTATCAAAAATCCCTCTTCCTCGTTGCGCACTTCCGGATCGCAAAGACCATCAAGATCACATGCTTGCCATTCGTTTCCCAGATGTGGATCCTGCTGTTCTACAGTTCCACCCCACCTTCTCCCCCTGCTCTGGCCCTCCCTCAACTCCTTCGGCCTCACTGGTCATTTGGCCTGCGCTCTGGCCGCCTCCTTCGCCCTTGGACGGCCCTCCTTGGGCACCTCTCCCACTCACCCTGGGTTCCTCCCCCCACCCACTCTGCACTCCACTCCCCAGCATCTCTCCTCCAACTTGTTACTTTACAAAAAAAACATTGCAACCTCATAAGGAAAACAGAATGGGCACATCTGCAGTTTCCGCTACCTTATCAGACCACATTTTACTTTTGTTGTAATATTACTACATTGAGAATATATGGAAAGCGATATGGCATCTATGCATGCCAACTTTTACACTTGTGTTGGTGTCAAATGGGGGTGGATAGGTGAAGGGTTGACAGGGCTAACAGTGGACCCTCACACAGGGTGAAATTCTTTACCCAGATTGAACATCAATATAATGTGGCTCAGACTCAAGATTGAGAATCCCAATGGGATGTCAAGGACACATGGGCACATGATAATGTTTGATGGTTTTACTGCTAATCTGGTGATCACATTACTGACACACTCAGTGGCCATCAAGCTCAAAACTATACTCAACTGAGAAACAAATTCTCTCATGACCAGTTTGCCACTCAGATCAAAGTGTGGTTGTCAAGCTTGAAACTATACTCAACTGACAAACTTAATCCTCACACCTCACATATTGCAACCAGTTTGCCACTCAGATCAATCTTCAAAGCATGGCTGTCAAGCTCAAAACTGTACTTGACTGACAAACAAAAATCTCTCAAAGTTCTCTAGGTTGGAGTCTGGCAATTCAGTGATGGGGAGAGTGCACCATGTTGGTTCATAATTTGTAGTAGTAGTTCATAAATTCAGCTTCGTGGTATTAGTAAAAACCTGTCA
Source organism: Lactarius quietus (assembly GCA_015025155.1). Lineage (NCBI taxonomy): Eukaryota > Fungi > Basidiomycota > Agaricomycetes > Russulales > Russulaceae > Lactarius > Lactarius quietus. The sequence goes on along the minus strand of WITN01000342.1, from coordinate 58,592 downwards.
TGACCCATACTCACGTTCAGGTTTGGCTATGGGTTGCAAAACCCAAACCCATACCCATACCTGTGTGACCTGTGGGTTGGGCCAACCCCAAGCCACTACTGCTAGGTAATCGTCCACTAAGCCAAACGCCTCAACTACTACGACTCTTGGTAATCGTACAGCAAACCTCAGTCATCGTATCGTACTAGTATCAGTAATCATCATAGTAAACCATGTAAGCCGAGCCACGACGTCATGCAATCACGTGCCTATACGTCCCATGACTTATAGGTTAGGTCAGATACATACCATGACCCGGGACGTAACATTACCCTCTTCACAAGGGTGAGCGCCCACGCTCCACTACCCAGCTGTTACCGTGGTGAGACCAACGTCTGTCTCGTGTTCGTCGCGTACTCGTCGGAGAGCATGTGCGCGCCCAAGTCGTCGGGATGAGTGCATTGCCCTATCGATGTGGACAAACACGTCGTCTTCCAACTTCTTGATAGCTTGCTCGAGCTCGGCGATGACCTCCATGGACGCGCGGTAGCGTCTCACTTCGGCTTGGAGAGATATATCCCCTAACCGTGCGAGAGCTTCGTCTACCTGTCGCCGTCCACGGAAGTCAGTGCGGAAGTACCCGAGCTCTTCACGGGTGTACTCAGCTGCGACGCCCATATCCCGACACGGCTCCGCGTGAATGTCGGCTCGATAAACAGGAAGCCCCCGACCCATCGTCCCGAACACCTCGGGGTTGTCCAGCATGCGGACTCTTACGTACTTGGCGGGGACCCGTCGACCTTCATGCTCAATAACCATGGGCACCCAATTCATCCCATTGTTGAGGATGAATCCGCCTGGGGTAGGCGATAGGGTACGGAGAGGGCGCCCCGTCGCATTCGTTCGGCGCGTAGCGAAGGGCGATGGGTCGCTTCCCTCCCTTGCATAGGGGGGTAGACCTCGCGCCTCGTATCCTTGTTCCGCCGTTGGTCCGTAGATAACAGCAATGGAGATGGTCGTCGCGCTTCATCCTCGGTTTCTTCGGCAACGCGACTGATTTGTGGAGGTATAAACAGGGGAGCGCAGTGGCAATAGTTGGGGGGGTTATTGCACTGTACGCACACGACCCTGGCTGCGTAGTAAGACTCGTCGCTGTCGTCGTCTTCATCTTCACTGTCGCTGTCGACTGCGGTGACGGCGAGGGAGGCGTTGGAGGTGTTGGTGCTGCCGACGACGGTAGTGGTGAGGGAGGTTGTGGACTGTTGGAAACTCGCCTCATCAGCAGTTCGATCCTCATCCTCCTCTCCGCTGCCGTCCTCTTCACTATTTGATCCATCCTCCAAGCTGCCATTACCTCCTTCAAGAGGTCGTAGTCCTTCCTCATCTTCCTCCACTCTTCCGCTTGCGGGTGTGGGGAATCGCCGGCGAGCTTCGGCAAGGTCTCGAGCGGCTTGGTCCTGTTCTGCTGGACTCTGACATACTCGACGGCTGAGCAGAATTGGTCGTCGATGTTGTTGTTTCCATCATAAGTGTCGAGGGTGTCGATGTGGGGGAACTCGTCAAGGATGATAGTGGTGAGTGGGACATGGGACATGTTGTGAGTGGGTGATGGTGATGGTCGTTCTGTTAGGGCTGCTTTTAAGTGTATTTCAGCCCGTGGGTTATTGTGTTTGAACTTCCTTATCTCGTTGTCCGCGTGGACATCATCCCACGAGACCCACTGGTTATCCGAGTCGGCGTATCCCTTCCACTTGATCAGGTATTGTAGTTTGCGCCCTCTTCCCCTTCTTCGGGAGTCTAGTACTTTTTCAACTTCGTATTCTTCCACGTTATCGATCAACTCTGGTGGAGGACGTTGGTAATTGGTGCCATGAGTCACCGTCTCTTTGTAAGGTGTGAGAAGATCTGTGTGAAACACATCATGGATGCTCCACTGCGTGGGAAGTTCCAGCTATAGTTAACAGGTGACATCACCTGGATGACTGTGAAGGGGCCGTGCCGTCTGGGCGCAAGCTTCGTGGTTGGCTGGTTGGTGCGCAGGTGACGTCCCTCGAGCCACACCTTATCTCCCACCTGATACTTGGGTGTGTCACGATTTTTAATCCATGACTGTTGCGCCTTCTTCATTTGGCCTTGCGCTTGTTGTCTTATCTCCTTCAATTGTTTCAGCCTTGTCTCGACTCGTGGTATTGGTGACAGCTGATCTGTCCAGTTAGCGCGCGGGTGATATCCCATTAGTAATTTAAATGGTGATTCGCGTGTGGATTCGTTGGTCCAATTGTTGTGTGCGAATTCTGCCAGCGCTAGATACTCTGCCCAATTGTCTGCCTCTCGTTGACCCAGAACCGGAGGTATTGCTCCAACCACTGGTTGTTGCGTTCTGACTGTCCGTCGGTGCGGGGGTGATAGGCCGTCGATATGTTTTGCTGTATCCCCAGGATTCGACACAGTTCTCTTGTGAATTTGGATGCGAATCGGGGATCTCGGTCGCTGATGATTTTTGAAGGTAGACCAAATCGTGCACTACGTTTTTGGCGTATAGGACTGCTGTCTCTTCTCCCGATATTTCTTCAGTGCATGGTATGAATATAGATGCCTTGGAGCAATCGTGGTCAGTGATAGTCAGAATGGAATCATATCCCCTCGATTTGGGGAGTTTCGTGATAAAGTCCAGCGCCACGACTTCGAACGGCATTGCTTCCGGTTTTGGAAACAGTGGTTGCAACGGTGCCTTCGTCTTTTGTGTATTGACTTTGCATCGTTGACAATCGGCACATCCTTTCACGTAGTCTGCTATATCGTTCTTTATTGTCGGCCACCAGTATTGTCGCTCTACCAGCTGCGTCGTTCGATTTATTCCTGGATGTCCGTGAATTGGGGGATCATGATGGGCGCGAATTACTTCTCTGATTTCGTTTGGTCCCCCCGTGACAACCATTCTTTGTCCTTGATACCACCACACTCCATCTGCCTTGATCAGTTTGTGTGGATCCACCCATTTGCGTATTCTTAGTTCGTCCTGCGGTCTTGTTGTCTTGGTAGTTCGTACGAATAGTTTATTCGGCAACACCGTGACTTCTCGTTGTCTTTTTCCCCTTGGTCATAGTCGGGACGTCTTGACAGGGCATCCGCTCTTCCATTGGCGGTTCCCTTTACGTGATGTATTCGAAGTTGTACTCGGCCAACTCCAAGACTTCTCTTGCTATTCTTCGGCTAATTTTCTGGGGATCTCGCCAGTATCGGAGGTTGAGATGGTCTGAGAATATGCGTACTTTGTGGGGCGATCCTGCGAGTAGATGCCTCCATTTCGTAGTGCCTTCACTATAGCCAGTAGCTCGAGGTTATATATATCATAGTTGCGCTCGGCTGCGTTGAGCGTCGCCGAGTAATATCCCACTGGGTGTCGTTTTCCGTCTTGTTTCTTTTGTAGTAGCACTGCTCCTACCGCGAATCCAGATGCGTCGACTTCTAGGTCAAATTGTTGGTTTTGGTCCGCGTGCGCGAGGATGGGTTCCTCGGTAACTCTTCGTTTAAGCGTATCAAACGCTGTTTGTTGTCTTTCCCCCATTCCCATGGTTCGTCTTTTCGCGTTAGTTCGTTCAATGGTTTAGCAATAGCGGCAAATCCTTTGATGAATTGCCTATAGAAATTGCAAAACCCGAGAAAAGATCGTACGTCCTTTACCGATGATGGGGATTGCCAGTCGCGAACACCCGAAATTTTGACGGGATCCATGCGTGTTACCCCCTCTTCAAGGATTACCCCCAGGTAATCAATACTGGAGGCGTTGAAAGTACACTTTTCCGGTTTGAAGAAGAGATCGTGTTTTGAGCGACGGCAAGAACGTCACAGACTGCTTCTTGGTGTTTTATTCGAGCGTATTGCTGTCGTTTTGTGGCTATGGCGATATCGTCCATATAGACTCGTATTGTCGTTCCAAGGCTTCATGTTTTGCTATGGTAGGGCGGTAGATTTCGTTCATGAAACTCTGGAATGTAGCGGGTGAGTTGCACAGCCCAAAGTACATAACGGTTGGTTCGAAAAGTCCCGGCGTGTTTTAAATGCTGCTTTGTGTTCGTCACCCTCTTTGATTCGTATGTTGTTATAGCCTTGTCTAACGTCCAGTTTACTGAATATTTGTGCCCCCCCGAGGTCTTTGATCAGGTCATTGATGAGGGGTAGTGGGTACTGGTTTCGTATTGTCCACTCGTTGATTTTTCGGTAGTCCTGAACAGGTCGTAGCTTTCCGTCCTTCTTTTTAATGAAGAAAAACGATGATGCGTACGGGGACTTTGATGGGCGAATGTATCCCTTCTCTATCTGTTCATCAATGAAGTCGTCCAAGCTTCATCTTCGACTCTTGTCATGGGTATACCTTGCAATCAATGGCTTCTGGGGCTCCCTTTTTGAATTCGATTGCTGGTCGCAACTTCTTTTTGGTGGGAACCTTTTTGACTCTTCTTCTCCGAATACCTTCGCGTATTGTTGGTATTCCTTTGGTATGGCGACCGTTTTTGTGTATTGTTTGGCATCGATTGCGAGTTCGACTGCTGATCGTCGTCCATACACTTGGTCATCTAGTTGGGTCACTATTTGCTCTTTGTCTTCTGTGGTGAACATTCGTGATATTTTTATGTCGTCGTCCTCTTCCTTGAGCAATCTTGCCAGTACTGCTCTTCTGTCGTTTGGGTTAACTGATCGTAACACTATAGGGAGTTGTTTCTCATCTATAGTGGCATGGCGCCAACTGAACCTTGGTTCGTAGGTTGCGAGCCATGGATATCCCAGTAGTACGTCTTCTTTCCTATGTCAGTGATAAGGAAGCGCATTTCCCTGTTGTTCCTCCTGTTTCCACTTTGAGCGTCAGATAGTGTGTGATCTGTCCCGCTTTATTAGTGGTATCATCGATGTTGTAGATGTTTTTGGGCTTATCTAGTGCCCGTTGTCCTAACCCCATCCTTTTGACGAAATTGGATGTATGAATTGTCGGTGGCACCGAGTCCACTAACGCTTTGATGTCGGCCATGTTATAACTTGCGCGAATTGACACTGGTACTCTCATAGATCGGTAGCGCATAATGTACACAGAGTTACAACGTATTGCCCTCACCCAGGCCGCCGGGTTCAGGCGTTTCCAAAATCCTGTCCCATCAACTGCTGTAGGACCAGGTCTTTGACTTCTTCATCGTCTCCTGCGACTCCTCGTAACCATTCCGCCGCTTTTTCTTCTTTAGTTTGTGGACTCCTTCGGTAGCTTCTGTAGAGCGTGCTTGTGTGTCACGGCGCCTGCGAGGTTGTCTGCAGTCGCGACTGATGTGTCCCATCTTCTGGCAGTTGTAGCACTGCGTTTGACTATGGTCTCGTTTGAACTGTCTTTGGATAAATCCCCCTCGTGGTGGGAATGGTGGTTTGGTGTTCCTGGGATGGTTGTTTATGATCTCCTCGGCTCCTGCCAGCCGTCCTCGTACTCGGTCTGCTGATGTGTCCATTCGGTCATCATTGTGGAGTGGTGCGAGCAACTTAGCTAGTGCTCCTCCGGTAGCGCGTCCTGGTTTGAATGCATCGAGGTTTCCTCTAACCGTTTGCATGTGAATCCACTTTTGTTGCCTCTTTAGGGCGGATTCCCTCCATTCTTCGTAGTTTCGAGGGTCATCATGTTGATACATGGTTTCGTATAGCGCTCTTGGCAACCCTTTCGTGAAATACTTGAGTGTTTGTTCGTTGTTAATGTTGTACCCTGCGTGTCGAACGAGTTGTTCGTATAGGGCAATGTAGTCGTCGATTTTGCCGTCTTTCATGTGTATTCCGGCGTCTAGTTGTGCTTGTGCTCGTTCCTTGCTAAGAACGTCACCGAATTGTCTCTGGAACGCGTTGAGTAGGTTTTCCCATAACCTATTGTCGAATTGACTGGTTCCTGTGGCCACCTCGTTTACGAGCCATCGGCTTGCGGACATAACCCATTGGTTAACCGTATTTCCCTGAATGTATGTTAGGAATAACATAGCTTTTTGGTACTTGTTTATCATGGCCGAGTGGTTTGCATTGACCCCTGCGTAGACCTCCCATTGGAGGATGAAAGCTTCGGCTTGTGACCTTTGTCCTGTGAATGTGGGTGGTGGGTTACCGATGAATTTGTCATTGCCTCCTTGCATGGCTACTGCAGGTCCTGCGAGGGGTGGCCCTCCTCCCGGTGGTCCTCTTCCTGGTGGTCCTCCTCCCGGTGGTCCTCCTCCCGGTGGTCCTCCTCCCGGCGGTCCTCCTCCCGGTGGTCCTCCTCCCGGTGGTCCTCCTCCCGGTGGTCCTCTTAATGGCGGGAAGGGCCTATTGTCTGGTGACGGTACTCGGTTGCGGTTGAGCCTGAATTCGTAGAACATGTTTGTTCTTTCAGGTTCGCTTGGTGCATCAGGGACATCTGGTCCCATAGCTCGATTGACGGCTTCCATATCTTCTGGCTGTAGTTGTTGGACATGACCCGTTTGCTCGTTAATAACAAGTCGGGGTGGTGAGACTTCTGTTTGAGTAGTCATGTAGCTGTATGGTATTCCCCTGATGGGTTCGGGAATATGTAACTCAGCTGTTTGCGCGGCTAGTGCGTCTACTTCTGGCGATTGTGCTACGGTTTCCGTAGGTTCGCCCTCGCTTTGCGGAGTTGGCGATCTTTCGCTAGTGTGGCTTGACGGGGTTGGAGTAACTGTTCGTAGTTGGAACTCTGTTCTGGGTGGCTCCGTATCGAGGTTTGGTTGTTCTTCTTCTTGGCCGTCTATGGGCCCTTGTTGACTGATTGGTCGTGCGTCGACCAATGGTATGTTGATGTTTAGGTCGTCTGCAGCTGGTCGTGTTGCTTCAAAATAACTGTTAGTGTTGCTCCACCTAAGCTCGACCCAGCAACAGCGCTCTTTGTTGAATACTACTGGGTGGAAGCGTTGCGATGTGGCTGCTTCCGCGTAATATCCTGTGTTGTTTTCTTCGGTCCTTCTGGTGTCTGGTACGTGCCGCCACCTTACTCGTCCTACAATGTATCGAGTGGGTGCGTCTCTTTGTCTTGAGTCGATGCGATAGGGCACAAAGTCCCAGCCGTCTTTAGTATTGAGAGTTGCCACGGCGTTCGTTTTTTGAAAAGAGCTTGGATTTAATGTTACGTGCGATCCGCACGTGAGCCTGACTTAGGCAACGTAAGGTGAACGCGGTGACTTAGCAGCGGTTGTACCCAAGCACGAAGGCTGAGTGACGTCTCAACGCACGAAGGCGGAGGTAATACTTTGCACTTGATCCTTGATGCGCGGTCCCGAAGGACGAGAGAGAGAGAGAGAGATTGGATTCAGATAGCAAGACGAGAGTTGTACAAGAAATCCAAGCTATCGACTACAACAGTCGATAGCTTCCTTATAAACTATCCGCGCGATCCGCCTTCGTCAGCGAGACCGCCACTACTACTAGACTGCTGATAATCGTCCACTAAGCCACTACTGCTAGGTAATCGTCCACTAAGCCAAACGCCTCAACTACTACGACTCTTGGTAATCGTACAGCAAACCTCAGTCATCGTATCGTACTAGTATCAGTAATCATCATAGTAAACCATGTAAGCCGAGCCACGACGTCATGCAATCACGTGCCTATACGTCCCATGACTTATAGGTTAGGTCAGATACATACCATGACCCGGGACGTAACACCTAAGTCAGGCTCACGTGCTGCTTGCACGTAACATCAAGGCACAGAAGTCATGGGTGAAACACAGAGATACACCCAAGTTCAGAGAAGGAGACCTAGTATGGTTAGAAGGATGTCACTTGAGGACTCATCAGCCGAGTGCCAAGCTTGTGCCCAAACGACATGGTCCATTCAAAATCATTCAGGTGATGTCTTCAGTTAATTATAGATTGGAACTTCCCACACAGTGGAGCATTCATGACATGTTTCATATCAATCTTCTCACCCCCTATTGAGAAACTTCCTTTCATGGACCAAATTTCTCAAGACCACCCCCTGAATTAATTGATGGGGAAGAAGAATACGAAGTCGAGAAGATTCTAGACCAATGGCATTTCGGCAGAGGACGGTGCAAACAATATCTTGTTAAATGGAAGGGGTATCCCGACTTGGAGAATCAGTGGGTCAACGCTACTGATGTCCATGCTCCGGCCGTCCTAGCTGAGTATCAACGACTTAAATCTCCGATCACATCATGTATAAAGACCCTTCATTCTAGCGAAGATGCCCACCTGTTCTTCCTTCAAACTTCTATGTCTAACATCTCCTCTCTTGACAATGTCATCGCTTCCTCCATCATCACCAATGATGAACCCACTGCTGCAGAGGTCGCCGCTGCTTTCTGTCTTGTCACTCCCAGTGACATTCTCCCTGAAGCCCCTGAAGTACTCAGATACGATGCTAGTGGATTGGAAGATCACTCATCAGAAGTGGAAACAGGAACAACTCCTCCTCGCCAGGAGTTCCTTGTTCCACAAACACTTATCAAGGTGCCAAGCATCTCGGACATCAGTGATGTGGTCCGAGTTTGTGGATCTTGTAAGCAAACCACCCTGTCATGTCCAGGTCACCCTAGCTCTGACATCCACTACAACTGCGGACAATCAGTCAACCACTGCACATGTAACAACAACCCCATCTTTGTCCCTCCACCGCCAACACCTCAATATATCAATGTACCACCACCTCAATGCATCATCCTCAACCCTGCCACGTCCTGGGGTGTCCACCTCCATGCCACTCTCTGTGCCAGAGTCCAAGAAGCGGACTCTGACAAAGAAAATCAAGATCCCAATCAAGTATCGGCATCAGAAGATGAAAGGTTATCACTTGGTACAAGGAGGACTAAACAAGGACATAGAGTGGGTGTAGGAGCAACAAAAGAAGGATCTCGTTTCCCAGACTACCGGGGAAGTGCTGATGCGATCGCGAAGCAACAGGCTCATGACAAGTCCATCGCCCCCGATGGATTTGAACTGAACATTCCACCTCAGTTTGTTCCATTCCACTTGCGCACTGGAGGAGGACTTGTCATTGCCAAGTATGTTGACGTCATGCCTGGCAACAATCCCATCATCTATGGCTGTATGGAGAAAGGGGGTGAGATTCAACATGGTGAGCTTCACACTGCTGCTGACTTCGACGTGGATAACCATTGTCACACATATATGCATGACCAATTGCACTATCTGCATAATGATTATGGGGATTAACATGGAGTTGACTTGGCCATGGCTGAGATCCCTGATCGTTCGCTGTGGGCAGAGGTACAGTGTTATCGCTCATCGGCACAACAATATACCGAGATTGCCAAGAAGATAAAGGCACTCGAGAATGATCAGTATGTTGTTGGTAATGAGATCCGCAAGAGTACCAGGAGGTTGGAGGATGCTAATGCATTGCAGAGGATTATGGACAAAGAGGTTACCATATGTCGTGGTGCCCCTATCATCCCTTGGGTTTTTGAACGCAGTTGTTCGACCTGAAAAGGGGGTAATGTCACGTTTGACATCGTTTGGACTACTTACTCGTTCAGGATGATGTGTTCTTGGAGTTTCAGAACGCTTACTATATGGTTGTGACTATGATAGCAAGTTCTTATTAGTCATGGACACTTACGCGTCACTGGTGTTTGGGTTATCCGGTGTTTCAGGTATTATTAGAACAGATTGTGACTCATTCCTAGTATCGTTGTACTAGGGTTTGTTATTATAGCTGCGCTTTAAAGCCAGTGTGTATCTGTATATAAGTCATATGTACCCAACCATAGCTCTTCAGCTTGGTCTTCTTGAATCATCACCTTCATCTTTGTCTCTTCCTCCTCACCATTCTATGTCTATTGTTCCAGTCTCTCAACTGAAGGATTAGTCTTCGACTACCCTATTGATCATCAGATCATAGTGGCCACGTGACTAGATACATCACCTGTTCATTACTCTGTATAAGTGGTGCCACACTCACAAGTCCAAGTCGGACTAAGCATTAGGTGATAATGCTACATTTGGAGCTGTGGACATTGATAAATGATGCCAGTGCATGCTGCCAAATCACCACATCCACATTTTTAACAAGGGCATCTCTGGCCTCAGTCATGTAATGGGCAAGGAACACAAAGACATGTCTCAGATTCTGCTAGGCCTTGTTTTGGAATTCCCCCTTCCCAGCGGACAAGTTTCGCCACACCTTGTCACCATAGTCTGTGCATTACTGGACTTCCTTTACTTAGCCCAGTTCCCATCTCACACAAATGACACTATCACTTGTCTGAATTCCTCGCTTACTCACTTCCATGACCATAAGGATGTCTTTATTGATCTCGGGATCTGCCAACACTTCAACTTGCCAAAAATCCACTCTTTGAGCCATTATATCCAATCAATTCATCTATTTGGTACCACTGACAACTATAACACAGAGCAGACCGAACAACTTTATATTGAACTCATGAAATATGCTTTTTGTGCTACCAATCACAAGGATGTCCCACGTCAAATGGTCATGTGGGTGGATTGCCGTGAGAAAGTTCAGGATCATGCGACTTTCATCAAATGGCGGCAAGAGCAGGTCGACACATCCTCTGCATCACCTATTGGGCCACCAGAGCCTGGTGCTCAAAGTCTGAAGATGGCTAAACAGCCATTACTCAAAGCCGTATTGTTTGATGACCTGGCCTGTAAGTATGGTGCCATTGACTTCCAAGACACCCTGGCTGACTTCATCACTCAAACCAACCACCCCACGACCTCTGGAGTGGCCCTGTCTCAACTTGCTGCAGACATGCTCATCCCATTCCACTTGGTCCCAGTGCACCACAAGATCAAGTTTTCAAATTTGGATGATTCAGAAATTGTCAATTCCATTCAAATTCGGCCAGAACATAAGGATGTACATGGGTGTCTGGTGGCTGCACGCTTTGATATGGCTCTGATTTGTGGAAAAGCTCAAGATGGTAGCATGCATGGCATTAATGGTAAGTTTTGTTGATATAACACTTCAGCCCACCTGACCTTTGAGCAGGTAATCAAATTGCACAGGTTTGCGTGGTCTTTGAAATACCCCAAAAAGTGATTCACGAAGTCTTCCCATCTTTGGTTATCATGCCTCCAGAACACCTTGCCTATGTAGAGTGGTTCTCACCCATTCCCATCAACCCTGGCCCAAGTCATCTTTTGTACAAGGTGAATAGACTTGTACACCATGGCTGACAGCATGCAAGCATCGTACCCATCAAATCTATTATTTGTAGTGTACACTTGTTTCCCACTTTTAGTCAGCAAACACCAGAATGGGGTAGTTCCATGGTGCTAGAGTTGTGTAATATGTTTTACATAAATTTGTTCAGCAACCGGGGAAGCTACATGATATTTTTGTAGAATGTTGATGATACTTTATTGATATATCAAGTTGTTGTTGTCTTACTAATATTAGTGTTGAGGTATCCTGGCAATATCTCAGTTTTTTGGCCAGTCTATAATCTGCTTAGGCACTATCACTTGTTAGTGTGGACAGTTTTTCCTGATGCTTTTGTTCTCCACAAGTTAAGTAAACTTTGAGGTTAAAGTGAATATGATTTCAAGGGTTTGTGGGCACAAATGATGGAAAAGCATTGTTTTTCTTAATGGTATCACAGAAGGTACTCAACACATTGGTTCAGAGACATTTCTAAGGGCCTGTTCAGTGCATGTGTTGCCATGCAGGCATCCAGCCAAAGAAAATTTCTCAATCTCATTTGCCTTAGCAACAAAATGTACTGTTTGGTGCACATTTCCGCGAAAGGATAAGATAATATTCTTTGCGACAGCCCAGCCAACAAAAGATATCAAAAATACTTGTTTCTTTTTCCAAAATCTCTATCTCACCCTGTTGCAAGGGTGACTGTGACCCTGCATGATGAATTTGTAATACATGCACTCTTGCACACACACTCATAAAATGGGCTCAACACATGTATTTTTCAGCACCGTGACTACACATACACCATTTTGCTTATTATGCCCATTGACTGGTGCTGCTGGTGGGATTCTAAAAATGACAGTGACATACCCAGTAGTCTTCCTGTTGATGCGTGCTGCCAATGAGACAAAAGAAAACAAGTCAATGTATGAGGCATTGGTAGAGGTCTTGAAGCACTAAGGTGTCTATATGGTGGACTGAACTCAAGGGTCTTATTGCTGGTTCTGCAACAAGTGTGATATCTAACCCCATCTGGGGCATTAAACAGCGTAAACTATCCATGGAATGGAGACAATCAATGATCTCTGCAGATGCTCTTGTACCTCCACTGCAAGTGCCCTGGTGTCTTTGCAACTGCCGCATGGCTCTTGCAACTGGTGGGCCTGCCATGTTCTTCCGTGGTCTTGGTCCTACCCTAGTGTTTGTGATGACCCAGTTCTTCAGTAGAATCAGTACACTGCTTTTGAGAAGCTCAAGAGTGCGCTCGTGGTCCACTGTCGCAAGGCTGGGCACATATGCATGCTGCTTATAGACTGGGACTTTTTCATGCTCAGCATTGTTTCAAAGCTCATTGCAACTGGTATGACGTACCTATATATCACTGTGAAGTCACCCCTACAGGCTGGCCATGCTGCAGCAGCTCACTATTGTTCAGCACTGCACCAGTCTATGCACATAAGCACTGAGGAGGGCGTGAGTGGGATATACAAGGGAGCAGGGTCCAACCCCTTACAAAGCATGATGACTGCTGCCATTCTGTTTGCAAGCCAGAGATGTATCTACGAACTGATAAAGGCAATCATGCCAGTGTCAGCTGAGTGATCTATTTTGACAGCACAAAGTTGAAAGTTGAGAGTTGTAGGCCGGTGCAGGGCCTGTGTGGCATTTGCTGCCACAAGCACCATCATGCCAGCCACTTTCTGATGTTCACCCAGACAAGTGAGATCTTCAGCAGGTATAGTTGAGGCCCTGATTGTCACGATCTGACATCATCTCGCCTTCGGACAACGTCAAGATGCGCCGTTGCATGCATGAACACTGGAAAGACTGCCAAGATTACCCAGAAGCACATAAATGGGTAGGCAAGGATCCAGAATACGACGAAGAAGAGCAGGTACGCGCTCTAGTGTGGAGTCACGGAACAGATGAAGAAGACTACATCAGAGAAGGAGAAGCGTTGAGGATTGCCCAACTTGTGAGTGGAATGCTAGTTCATGCAGAACCCTCCAGTGCTGGCACCTCTACTGCAGGACGTATGAAAGTCATGTGATTATATCATGTGAAAGTCCCGGGTCATGGCACGTATCTGACCTAAGTGATAAGTCATGGGACTCATTGGATGGAAGATTATGGAAGACCATGGTAGGCATGAGGTCGGATGCGGGATTCCCGATAGCCGAAGGTCTGGACAATTCCCAGTATGGGTCGATTCTGATGAAAGGTATTCTGATGCGCTGGTATTGCGCTGAGACACTTGTTATCTTGTTATCTTGTGTTCTGATGTCATTTGTGAGTCATATGGTTGTCTTTATCTCTGACTCATGTGAGGCCGTATGCCTCATGTACTGTATGTTTCATGATAAGCCCCTGTGGCTTGATGGACAATTCTCATTGGCAGATAAGGTCGTGAGTCGTGTTTACTATAGTTCGAGCTCAGTTAGAATACTGTCTTGGAGTACTATAAGTAGTTGGCAGGTTTGCCAGTAGTCAATAGCTTAGTTGTCTTGAACTTCCACCTGTATTCCTCTCAGGCATAGTCAAGCATTCTTATAGCAGAGTCATTGGTCATTGTGACTATTCTTCTCTCATTATTCACTTGTGTCAAGAGTTATCTTCAAGTGACGCCATATAAGGGGACCATCTGTGGTTATTCGCCCTTCTTGAGTAGTTCCTAAGTTGCAAGCCGTGCGCTTGACTTAGAAGGGATAGCAGGAAAGCCTTTGGGTTCAAGTCGAACCAGCGATCAGTGGATTCGCTACACTGATTCAAGGGATCATGAGGAGGAGCAACAGCTTGGGCAATGGATAAGTCGCACTTGAGTCTCGAAAATGATGATCACACCAGTCACACAATGTGACACTTTGTCCTCACATAATCAGCCCAAGAAATCACATTTCTCATTCAGATATTGGATGCGTTCGGGAGCAAATCTACATGATTTCTGTGTCACACATTGTGTTACGTCCCGGGTCATAGCAAGTATCTGACCTAACTCATAAGCGAGGGGACGTAATCAGGGGGACGCTTACTACTTCGATGACTGACGGCTGACTCATTTCTTACGATGTGGATTACTGATACTGTTACTGTACGATGACGAAGGATTACTGTACGATGACTGAGGGTAGTAGTAGCTGTGGCGTTAGTATTAGTGGACGTTACCAAGTGTTAGTAGTAGTGGCTGTATCGCTGACGAAGGCGTACAGTCAAGATAGGATATAAGGTAGCTGTCGACTGTTGTGGTCGACAGCTTGACTCTCTTGTACTCTTCTCGAATCCATTCGGCTTCTTCCTTCTCGGAAGTTTGTCCGCTCCCTTAGGAAGGCACTTTCAGGTGTCCTTGGAATTGTCACACCTTCGCGTGTTGACGCATCCTGCTAAGTCACGTTACTTGCCATCGCGTGTAGGGTCTAAGTCAGACCACGATCTTAACATTAGAGTCAAGCTCCCTTCACACGCCGTGGCGCCAATCACAACCAAAGACGGTTGGGACTTCCAACCTTTCATTATCAATTCTAGGGAAAGAGACGCCCCTGCAAGATACGTCATCAACCGAGTCCGTTGGAGGACAGTCCCAGAAGAAAGACGAAGTGGAGTCTTAGAACACTTCAACACCGGGTACTACGCCGAAGCAGCTACAGCCCAACGATTTCACCCTATCATCTTTCATCACGGAAGGTGTTGTTGGGTGGAACTTAGGTGGAATCGAACGCAAGAATACTTTGAAGCAACTAGACCAGCCGGAGACGACCTCAACTGCAACATTCTGCTATCAGAAGCACGGGACGTCGAAGAACAAGGACGAATCGACGGAACTGTAGAAGGAGAAACATACGAAGAACCCGTATCGCCAGAACTCCAACATAGGACACCGGCAAGGACAGACACCAGTCATACAAGCGAACGAGTCCAGACACCATCCATAGATAACGAACCAGAGGCCATCTACATCCAAGAAGAGGAACCCGCTGTGGAGGAAATTATCACCCAAACAGCTACGTTACACATCCCTGACCCAATCAGAATGGCCACTCAAACACAGACCGAAGAACCAACCCCGTTGGTCATCGACGAAAGGACGGGTCATGTCGTAAACATGGACCCAGAAGACTTACAAGCAGCATGACGGGCAATGGGACCCGACGAACCAGATTTGCCAGGGGGATTCGATTTTGACTACAACGAACTACCTCCCCGACCATTCGAATTGCTCAACAGAGCTTACAGACAACAAAATCAAGGAGTCCCTCCAATCGGAGGAGGACCGCCTGCAGGAGGAGGAGGTCCACCCGCAGGAGGAGGAGGCCCGCCGGCAGGAGGAGGAGGACCGCCAGGAATGCCTCAGGGCGGCGGCAACACCACGGACAAATTCATAGGAAACCCCCCAAGTCTGTTCAACGGAGAAAGATCAAAAGTCGAAGGTTTCATACTCCAATGGGAAATCTACGCTGGGGTCAACGCAAGCCACCAAGCAATGAGGAACAAATATCAAAAAGCTATGTTGTTCCTCACCTACGTTCAAGGAGACCTGGTTAACGCCTGGGTCATGTCAGCCAACCAATGGTTGATAAGAGAAGTATCCAGAGGTGTCAGCCAGTTCGATAACAGGCTGTGGAACAACGTTCTGCAAGCCTTTTGACGACAATTCACTGATGTACTCAGCAAAGAAAGAGCCCAAGCCCAACTAGACGCAGGTATCAGGATGAAGGAGGGAAAAATAGACGATTACATCGCTCTATTCGAACAACTCGTTCGCTACGCCGGATACGACATCAACGCGGAACAAACCCTGAAGTACTTCATAAAGGGATTACCTAGGACGCTCTATGAAGCAATGTACCAACACGACGATCCTAGGACTTACGAAGATTGGAGAGCGTCAGCCCTCAAAAGGCAACAAAAGTGGATCCATATGCAGACGGTGCGCGGAAACTTAGACATGTTCAAAGGATCCGCTAATAGAAACCAACCGGGAGCACTGGCAAAACTCCTTGCTCCACTACCGCATCCCGACGCAATGGACACCTCCGCAGACCGAGTTAGAGGAAGACTCGCAGGAGCAGAAGACGCTATCAATACCCCGCGACCCCCTTTTCCACCAAGAGGAGGGTACTTACAAAGGCAACGAGGAAATCGACCTGACTTTAGTCAGGTCCGCTGTTACAACTGCGGAAAAATGGGGCACATCAGCCGAGACTGTCGCCAACCGCGGCAAAACAAAAGACAACAGATAAGAGGTACGGGAGAATCATCAAAAACTGACGAAGACAAAGCAGAAGATTGGTTGAGAGGGGTAGCAAGCGAAGGAGATGAAGTAAAAGATCTCGTCCTACAAAAGTTGATGGGGACGGGTTTTTCAGACGCCTAAACCCGACGGCCTGGGTGAGGGCACTTCGTTGTAACTCAGTGTATATTTTGCGCTATCGTTCTATGCGAATTCCAGTTCAACTACACACGCGTTACAACACGGCCGAAGTCAAAGCACTAGTGGACTCAGGAGCCACTGATAATTTTGTGAGCGAAAACTTCCTCCAACGAATGGGGATAAAAACACGGTTGCTAGATACGCCCAAGAGAATCTACAACATCAACGACACGACAAACAAAGCCGGACATATAACTCACTATGTCATTCTACAGGTCAATGTCAATGGAAACAACAAAGAAATGAGGTTCCTAGTCACCAACATTGGGAAAGAAGACATATTGTTCGGATATCCGTGGCTAGCCGCCTATGAACCACAATTCGATTGGAAGAAGGGGACAATCAACCAAGCACACCTTCCCGTCACTATCAAAACGATTAACGTAACAGGAAGAAGAGAAGTACTCGCACACCTTCTAACAAAGGAGCACATCGTCAAACAACTGGAAGACGAAGAAACAAGGGGACGAAGAGTGTTAACCCCTGCAGTCGAACATGCCCTCGCGGCCAAACCCAAAGAGGAGAAAAACGCTACACTACCACCGCAATACGAAGCTTTCAGAAAAGTCTTCGACGAAGAAGCATCAATGCGATTACCCGAGAGACGACAGTGTGATCACGCTATCACACTTCAACCAGATGCACCAACGTCTATCGCCTGTCGACTCTATCCGATGACCCGAACAGAAGATGAAGCCTTGGACGCCTTCATTGATGAACACCTCAAAAAAGGGTATATCAGACCCTCGCAGTCACCCTACGCGTCGTCTTTCTTCTTTATTAAGAAAAAAGACGGAAAACTCCGACCAGTCCAAGACTATCATGCGATAAATAAATGGACGGTGCGAAACCAATATCCGTTACCACTAATAACGGATCTCATGCGAGACCTGGGTGGAGCGGTTATATTTTCAAAGTTCGACGTTCGCCAAGGGTATAACAACATCAGGATCAAGGAGGGGGACGAACACAAGGCTGCATTCAAAACGAGACGAGGACTTTTCGAACCAACAGTCATGTATTTTGGCCTTTGCAACTCACCGGCGACTTTCCAAGCGTTCATGAACGAAATTTACCATCCCGTCATCGCCAAATTTGCAACAGAAGGCACGCAAATACGCATCTACATGGATGACATCGCTGTCGCCACCAACGACTGCGGCACTTTCCAACGAACAAACCAAGCACACACGGCCGCAGTTTCAGCCGTTCTCGCAGTTGCGGCAGCCCACGACCTCTATTTCAAATTGTCAAAATGCGCATTCCACGTTCCGTCTATTGATTACCTGGGGGTAATCCTTGAAAAGGGGATGACGCGCATGGACCCAGGAAAAGTCTCAGGTGTCCGCACGTGGCCAACACCAACGAAAGTCAAGGACGTACGCAGTTTTTTGGGGTTTTGTAATTTTTACCGTCCCTTTATTCGAGGTTTCGCCAACATCGCCAAGCCAATGAACGAGTTAACAAGAAAGGACGTCGAATGGCATTGGGGACCAGCCCATCAAACTGCCTTTGAAACGCTCAAAACTCGTATCACGAGCAATCCGATTCTCGCTCATCCAGATCCAACGGTACAATACGATCTCAAAGTAGACGCGTCAGGCTTTGCCGTCGGAGCAGTACTCATGCAGAAGGGATCCGATGACAAAAGGCATCCAATAGCGTTTTACTCGGCCACTCTCAATGAAGCCGAACGAAACTACGACATATACAACTTGGAACTGCTGGCCATCGTAAAAGCATTGCGGAATTGGAGATATTTGTTAGTGGGGTCACCTCATAAGGTCAGAGTATTCTCCGACCACATGAACCTACAATACTGGCGAGACCCACAGAAAATCAGTCGACGAGTAGCGCGAGAAGTCTTGGAGCTAGAAGAATACGACATCGAGATACATCATCTCAAAGGAAGAGCCAACGGTAGAGCAGACGCGTTGTCAAGAAGGCCAGACTATGACACTGGGGAGAAAGACAACGAACGTGTCACGGTACTACCGAACAAAATCTTCATACGAACAGTAACAGGAATCTCGCCGACCCCCATCATTCAAGAAGAAGCCCGAGTCATGGCATGGGTAAGCCCCCATGAACTCAAAAAGATAGAAGGCGTATGGTTCAAAAATGGAAAAGTCGTAGTCACTACGACTAAAGATGAAGAACTAAGGGAGGTCATAAAACCATATCACAATGCATTAACGGCAGGGCACCCAGGCATAGCAAAAACAAGGGAACTGCTAGCACGACACTATTGGTGGCCAAACATGAAGACTGATGTGGCGAACTATGTGCAAGGATGTGCGGAGTGTCAGCGACACGAGGTCAACAATCGACCCACCAAAGCACCGTTCGAACCCATCTACCCGCGATTAGGAGCCGATCCATTCGAAGTCATCGCGGTAGATTTCATAACTAAGTTACCACCATCAGATGGGTACGATTCGATTCTGACAATCACAGATCACGATTGTTCCAAAGCGTCGATCTTCTTGCCCTGTCGAGAAGCAATGACAGGAGAAGAAACTGCGATATTATACACCCAAAAGGTTCTTCCTTGGTTCGGACTCCCAAGCAAGATCATCAGCGATCGAGACCCTCGATTCGCGGCAAAATTCATGAGGGAGCTTTGCAAGACCCTCAACATCCAGCAAAACATATCAACAGCCTATCACCCGAGGACGGACGGACAATCAGAGCGTACTAATCAGTGGCTGGAACAGTACCTCAGATTGTGGACTAACGAAAATCAAGATAACTGGGCTGCGCAGTTACCATTGGCAGAATTCGCTCACAATAACGCGATAAGCAGCACCACAAAACAAACCCCGTTTTTCACGCTCATGGGATATCACCCCAGAGATAAATGGGCGCCAGGAACAATCAGTCTGCCTAGTGTGTCTAGCAGACTAGAACAATTAACAGAAGCCCGTCGGAGCGCCCAGGAAAACATGATAAAGGCCCAGAGGTCATGGGTCAAACACAAAGATACGCCCAAATACGTACTAGGAGACCAAGTCTGGCTAGATGGGCGCAATCTACGAACTCATCAACCCGCCGCCAAACTTGCGCCCAGAAGACAAGGACCATTTGAGGTTGTTCAGGTGATGTCCCCTGTGAATTATCGGCTCAAGTTACCCCCGCAATGGAAGATACATGACGTGTTTCACACAGACTTGCTCACCCCTTACAAAGAAACACGTCTGCATGGCGTAAACTACCTACGCCCACCACCAGAATTAATTGAAGGCGTGGAAGAATACGAGGTCGAAAAAGTGATAGCCTCTAGAAGGTCAGGACGAGGGCGCAAACTTCACTATCTCATCAAATGGAAGGGGTACGCGGATTCGGAAAATCAGTGGGTCCCATGGAACGACGTCCATGTGGAGGAAGAGATAAGGAAGTTCTCACGATTAAACCCGAAAGCTGAAACTCACATAAAAACAGCTGCAACGATGGAAGTAACGCCATCACCCTCCACATCATCCAACTCAATGGCCCATGTCCCTCTCTCCATTATCAACCTTGACGAGATCACCATCCCCCACGTCAACACACTCGAAACCTACGACCACAACAACAACGTCGACGACCAACTCTGTTCGGCCCTCGAACATGTCAGAGCCGCCGCTGAACGAGACCAAGCCGCCCGAGACCTGGCCAAGGCTCGCAGGCGATTCCCCACTCCCACAAGCGGAAGAATGGAGGACGAAGAGGAGGGAGTACGACCTACTGAAGGAGGTAATGACCTCATGGAGGATGGATCAGGTGGTGAAGAGGACGGCAGCGGAGAGGAGGATGAGGATACACCTATTAACGAGGCGAGTTTCGGACAGTCCACCACCTCTCTCACTACCACCGTCATCGGTAGCATCAATACCTCCCACGCCTCACTCGCCACCACAGCTGTCGACGCCACCGACAGTGAAGATGAAGATGACAGCAGCGACGAGTCCTACCTCGCCGCCAGGGTTGTCTGCGTCCAATGCGACAACCCCCCCAACTATTGCCACTGCGCTCCCCTGCCTATACCTCCCCAAGTCCGCACCATTGCCGAAGAAACCGAGGATGAGACGCGCCGATCACCTGCAGTTGCTGTTATCTACGGAGCAACGGCGGAGCAGGGATACGAAGCGCGCGGTCTCCCCCCCTATACGAGGGAAGGAAGCGACCCATCGCCCTTCGCTACGCGCCGAACGCATGCGACGAGGCTCCCTCTCCGTGCCATATCGCCTACTCCAGGCGGATTCATCCTCAACAACGGGATGAATTGGGTGCCTATGGTCATCGAGCACGAAGGGCGACGAATCCCCGCTAAGTACGTACGCGTCCGTATGTTGGACAACCCCGAGGTATTCGGGACGATGGGGAAGTACTCCCCCATCTACCGAGCCGATATCCACGCCGAACCATGTCGAGACATGGGCCCTGCAGCTGAGTACACTCGCGAAGAGCTCGGCTATTTTCGCGCTGACTTCCGTGGAAAGCGACAGGTAGACGAGGCCCTCGCCCGGCTGGGAGATATCTCCCTCCAAGCCGAGGTAAGGCGCTACCGCGCGTCCATGGAGGTCATCGCCAAGCTCGAGCGCGCCATCAAGAAGTTGGAGGACGACGTCTTCATCCACATCGACCGGGCCATGCACTCGTCACGACGACTTGGGCGCGCGCACGCTCTCAGACGGGTACGCGACGAACACGAGACGGATGTGGGGCTCACTACAGTGACTAGTTGGGTTGTGGAGCGTGGGCACTCACCCTTGTAAAGGGGGTGATGTTACGTCCTGGGTCATAGCAAGTATCTGACCTAACTCATAAGCGAGGGGACGTAATCAGGGGGACGCTTACTACTTCGATGACTGACGGCTGACTCATTTCTTACGATGTGGATTACTGATACTGTTACTGTACGATGACGAAGGATTACTGTACGATGACTGAGGGTAGTAGTAGCTGTGGCGTTAGTATTAGTGGACGTTACCAAGTGTTAGTAGTAGTGGCTGTATCGCTGACGAAGGCGTACAGTCAAGATAGGATATAAGGTAGCTGTCGACTGTTGTGGTCGACAGCTTGACTCTCTTGTACTCTTCTCGAATCCATTCGGCTTCTTCCTTCTCGGAAGTTTGTCCGCTCCCTTAGGAAGGCACTTTCAGGTGTCCTTGGAATTGTCACACCTTCGCGTGTTGACGCATCCTGCTAAGTCACGTTACTTGCCATCGCGTGTAGGGTCTAAGTCAGACCACGATCTTAACACATTGCCACTGTCTCCTGGGTGGGAGATTGTGGCAACCTGTGACAAGTCAAGACAGACTTCCATGCACCGAACAGGCCCTAAGTCCATTGGGCTTTGTGGTGTTCTGAAAATGAGTGAAACCAGGAAATTTTGCTATGAATGTGCAATCACATCAGGTCACACCAAGTCACATTTAGTCACATCACAATTGCCACTTTCGGAATGTCCTCCCAGTGACATCAGGGCCTCAAATACCATGGTCAATCACACAAAATCCAATGTCCTCAAGTCTCAAATTGCTAGGCAATGGAAGGACAACTTAATGGCTCAAGCAGTTGCTCTTTACCAGGAGGAAAAGGCCAAGACTTTCAGGGGAAAGCCAGCTTCACTCCATGCAGTCTGCAAAGCTATCTCTGATGACTACTTTTTGAGAACACAAATCCAAATACATCTGGACCACAACACCTTATCCAGACTGAGCAATGGAGGGAGAAGTCTCATGGAAACCAATGCAAAGAAGTGCTGGTTGACAGGCAAAGAACAGGAGGTTATTGTGCAGTTTGTTATTGAATTGGCACAGTGTGGATTTCCCCTCAGTCCCAAACAGCTTTGGGAACATACAGAACACATTTTGAGGGCCTGCCTTGGGGATCGCTTTCTGGAAGATGGGCTGGGAAAGAACTGGGCAACACAGTTCATCACAAGGCACCACAACCAGATTGGAATATACTGGTCTTCAGCATTGGATGGTTCTTGCAGATGTGCTGTAAATCCAGTTACCAAGGCCAAGTATTTTGTAATTCTCAAGCAAGTGAGGGAAGACTTCAATATACCAGATGAGCTTGTCTATGGAGCAGATGATACAGGCATCCAGAGTGGAATAGGTGGAATGGAATGTGTCATTGGGCCAGCTGGTGCAAAGATGCAGCATCAGCAGTGGAGTGGGAACCGAGAGAACATTATAGTCTTACCAACAATCTGTGCAGATGGAACCACCCTTTTGCCTACAGTAATCTACAAGGGGTGTAGCATTATCACCTAACGCTGGTTCGACTTGAACCGATCTGTGACGTGATGCTCGAGCGTATGGATGAATCTTGACAGACACGGGCAACTTAGCTAAGTTGCACAGCCACTAGGTCACTTGGTTGACACTAGGGTATCCCGAAGGACAAGCTTCAATCGAATGATTGGAAGAGAGCGACGAAAAGACAAATGGTGATGATCCAAGAAGACCAAGCTAGAGAGTCTTGGTCTTCAATACACGACTTATATACAGTTACACGCTGGCTTTAAAGCGCAGCTTGGAATACTGAACCCTAGTACAACTATCCTAGGAATGAGTCACTATCTATCCTGAAACACCGGCGAATCCAAATGCCGGCGATGCGTAAGTGTCCATGACTAATAATGGCTTACTATCGTAGTCATAACCAAGTAGTAAGTGTCCCGAACTCCGAGACCTCGTAATGATGATGATTGTCAGTCCGCAACATGTCAAACCGTGACATTACCCCTTTTTCAGGCAGAACGTCCTTGTTCAAACACCCAGGGAATAATGGTCGCACCTCGACTGATAGAAACCTCCTGATCCATGATCCGCTGTAGTCCGTTAGCCTCCTCCAACCGACGCGTACACTTCCTGACTTCATTACCGACCACATACTGCTCATTTTCCAGAGCAGTGATGCGTTCCGCCAATTCGGAGTACCAGCTGGTAACAGCCTGGTATCGAAGGACCTCTGCCCATAACGACCGATCAGGGATCTGCCCCATGGCCAAGTCGACCCCATGGCGATCACCAAAATCCTGTCGCAAGTACCGCATTTGGTCATGCGTATAATGGCGGTCGTTATCCATGGCATCGAAATCAGGAGCGGCGTGGACTTCACCTTGTTGGATCTCCCCTCCTTTCCTCATACATCCATATACGATGGGGTTATTGCCAGGCATCACATGGATGTACTTGGCGACAGTGAGGTGACCATTCTCGGTCATACAGAAGTTGATGAACCTAGGGGGAACGTTTAGTTCGAAACCGTCAGGGGCGTCAGCCTTGTCCCGAGCGTGCTGTTGGTCAGCTGGAACTCCGCCTCCTCGGTAGTCAGGGAAGCAAGGGCTTTCTTTTGCTGCTCCCACACCAGCTCTTCTTCCTCGCCTCGTCCTCCTCGGCACAAGTGGTATCCCTTCATCCTGGGATTCCGATATTTGGCGGGGATCTTGGTTTTCTTTATCCGACTCAGACTCCCGAGCTTGGAGGGTGGCACGGATGTGAATACCCCAGGACGTCGCGGGGTCCATGATGACGTTGGTAGGGGGGTCGACGTTAATATATCGAGGCGTTGGCGGTGGAGGGATTTTGACGGGGTCGTTGTTACATGTACAATTGTAGATGAGTTGTCCGCAATCATAGTGGATGTGGGAGTCGTCAGCGTCAGAATGGCCTGGACATGACAGGGCGGTTTACTTACAACTTCCACAAACTCTGACCACGTCACTGAGGTCGGAGCCGCTTGGAATCTTGATAAGCGTTTGTGGAACAACGAGGTTCTCGATGCGAGTAGGAGCTCCCTCCTCCACCTCCGATGAGTCTTCCTCCAATCCTCCAGCGTCGTGTCCGCATACATCAGGGGTTTCGGGGATGAAATCCCCAGGTCCGATGCATCGAAAGGCGGCGGCGACTTCGGCATAGGTAGGTTGAGTAACAGTGGGAAGATGGTAAGATGTTTGTGAAGTGATGGAAGCAGCAGTAGGGGAAGTGGTCATTGTTCGACGAAGGAAGAACTGATGTGCTTCATCCAGTGAGCGACCTGTCTTTATACGTGAGGGAGTAGAATTCAGAGTCCGTTTGAACTCAGCTAAGGCATCAGGGGCATGTACGTCAGTGGCGTCGACCCACTGCGACTCCGAGTCTGGGTACCCCTTCCATTTGATAAGGAATTGTTTGCGCCTTGTTCTGCCGAATTGCCGTTGGTCTAGAATCTTCTCAATTTCGTATTCCTCTTCGCCATCGATTAATTCAGGGGGAGGTCTTGGGAAATTTGGTCCATGAAAGGAAGTCTCACGATAGGGGGTGAGAAGATCGATGTGAAACACATCATGAATGCTCCACTTGGTGGGTAATTCCAATCGATAATTAACAGGGGACATCACCTGGACGATCTGGAAGGGTCCATGTCGTTTAGGCGCAAGCTTGGCGCTTGGCTGATGAGTCCTCAGGTGACGCCCTTCTAGCCATACACGATCCCCTATTTGGAACTTGGGCGTATCTTTATGTGATACCCATGACTTCTGGGCTTTGATAATTTGTTTTTGAGCATGTTCCCGTGCCTGTTTGAACTGATCAAGGCGCAACGCCACTTGCGGCATAGGACTGGGCATTGAGTTCCAATCAGCATGAGGATTATGCCCCATTAATAGGAAGAATGGAGACTGCCCTGTGGCTTCGTTAGGCCAATTGTTATGCGTAAACTCTGCTATTGGAAGATAAAGATTCCAATTGTCTTGTCGTTCATTTACCCAAAAGCGGAGATATTGTTCGAGCCATTGATTAGTTCGTTCTGACTGTCCGTCTGTACGAGGGTGGTATGTGGTGGAGATGTTCTGGTTTATCCCAAGTTGTTTGCATAGTTCTCTTGTGAACTTGGATGCAAATCTGGGATCTCTGTCGCAAATGATTTTGTTTGGTAGTCCATACTGTCACGATTCCAACGATCGCTGGTTCGACTTGAACCCGAAGGCTTTCCTACTATCACCTCTAAGCCAAGCGCACGGCTTGCAACTTAGGAACTACTCGAGAAGGGCGAATAACCATGAATGGTCCCCTTGTACGACGTCACTTGAAGATAACTCTTGACACAAGTGAACAATGAGAGGAGAATAGTCACAATGACCAATGACTCTGCTATAAGAATGTTTGACTATGCCTGAGAGGAATACAGGTGGAAGTTCAAAACAACTAAGCTATCGACTACTGGTGAAACCTGCCAACTACTTATAGTACTCCAAGACAGTATTCTAACTGAGCTCGAACTATAGTAAACACAACTCACACCTTATCTGCCAATGAGAATTGTCCATCAAGCCACAGGGGCTTATCATGAAACATACAGTACATGAGGCATACGGCCCCACATGAGTCAGAGATAAAGACAACCATATGACTCACAAATGACATCAGAACACAAGATAACAAGATAACAAATGTCTCGGCGCAATACCAGCGCATCAGAATACCTTCCATCAGAATCGACCCTTACTGGGAATTGTCCAGACCTTCGGCTATCGGGAATCCCGCATCCGACCTCATGCCTACCATGGTCTTCCATAACCTTCCATCCAACGAGTCCCATGACTTATTTAATTAGGTCAGATACATGCCATGACCCGGGACTATCACGTGACATAATCACGTGGTCTTCATCCGTCCTGCAGTAGAGGTGCCAGCACTGGAGGGCTCTGCATGAACTAGCATTCCACTCACAAGTTGGGCAATCCTCAACGCTTCTCCTTCTCCAATATAGTCTTCTTCGTCTGTTCCTTGACTCCACACAAGAGCGCGTACCTGTGGTGAGTGTCTCACTGTTTAATCGCAACAGCGAGACCAAGGGTCACAAGGAGCAGAGTGGCTAACGTCGAACCAACAAGGAGATAAAACAAGGACAGGGAACAATGGACCACGAGTAACAAGACGAGGATGAGGAACAACCCAATAGTGGGAAGCTGCTCAGAAGACAGGAATGTACAAGTGGGGATGTCGCAAGTGGACAGTCTGAGGGACTGTCTGTTACATTGCTCCAGCTTATATACCTGAATACATGGTCTGTGCGTACTTTAGGGGAGGCCCAACTCTGCTCCACGGGTGGGCCCATGGAATACTCTAGAAGCGTTCTAAAGATAGCATGGAATGTGCTGGAAGGTTTCTAAGTATATTGTCCAATGGCATTAATCCCTGACAAGCTCCGCTTGTCAGGTGATTGATCAACAATCTTCATTTACTGATCAACGGACTTTGTTTATCAATCAGCAATCTTTTGTTGATTGATCAACAAACAAGTCATGTGAGGTCATCTGACCTTTCGCTTGGTAAGTCCCGGTTCCGGACCGGGTCTTTCTTGAATAGGAAGGAAAGGATTATCCAATCCTTTCACGCGCGTCGTCTTGGCTAGTTCCACTAGTCCATTACTTTGTATTCCTGAGTTTGTGCGCGCGTTCCCTTGCGCGTTCCTGGGTATTCCGGATAAGTCACGGACCGAGGCATAGGTTCGTGACAGTACCTGCTCTTCTTCGTCGTATTCTGGATCCTTGCCTACCCATTTATGTGCCTCTGGGTAATCTTGGCAGTCTTTCCAATGTTCATGCATGCAACGGCGCGTCTTGACGTTGTCCGAAGGCAAGACGATGTCAGATCGTGACACATACCGCATGAACACATGTTTGATGTACAGCGCCGCTGTTTCTTCTGCGTTGATCTCCTCATTACAAGGAATAAACACGGATGCCTTGGTACAGTCATGATCCGTGACTGTAAGGATCGAATCGTAGCCCTGTGCGACAGGTAATTTAGTGATGAAATCGAGAGCGATAGTCTCGAAGGGCATAGCTTCCGGTTTAGGAAATATAGGTTGTAGTGAAGCCCTAATAGGGCGATTATTGATTTTGTGTCATTGGCATTCCGCGCAGCCTCTAACGTATGCCAATACGTCTTGTCGTATTGTTGGCCACCAATAGTATCGTTCTACTATTTTGCCAGTTTTGCTGATCCCTGGATGACCATGTACTGGGGTATCGTGATGAGCGGCGATAATTGACTTTCGCTCCTCACTTCCCTTGGTAATTAATCTTCTGCCTTCTTTATACCATACCCCGTTGATCCTTTTCAATTTATGTGGATCTACCCAAGGTTTGATAACGTCTTTGTTTTGTTCGTCTTTGTGGTTGGTTGACCCCATTTCCTCTACTGTGATCGTTGCGAACGACTGGTTAGGCATTCCTGTACGGTGTGTGTTGCTGGCTCGTATGAATATTTTATCAGGTAACACCGTGACATTTTCATTGTCTTGTTCCCCGTGATCGTAGTCGGGTCATCTTGACAATGCATCTGCTTGTCCGTTTGCAGTCCCCTTTATATGGTGAATTTCGAGATCGTATTCCAACAATTCCAGTACTTCCCTTGCGACCTGTCGACTGATCTTTTGTGGTTCTCTCCAATACCGCAAGTTCATGTGATCTGAGAATACTTTGATTTTATGGGGTGATCCCGCTAGTAAAGGCCTCCAGTGCCGTAGAGCTTTGACTATTGCCAATAGTTCAAGGTCGTAGATGTCATAATTTCGTTCTGCTGTGTTAAGAGTTGTGGAGTAATAGCCTATAGGATGTCTTTTGCCATCAGTTTTCTTTTGGAGTAACACCGCTCCCACCGCGAAACCTGATGCATCTACTTCCAACTCGAATTGATCCTTTAGTACCGGGTGTGCCAATACAGGTTCACTTGTAACCCGTCTCTTCAATACTTCGAATGCTTGTTGTTCCGTTGAGCCCCATTGCCATTCCGTTGTTTTCTTCGTGAGATTGTTCAGTGGTTTGGCAATTGACGCAAATCCTCTTATGAATAGACGGTAAAAATTGCAAAAACCCAAAAAAGATCGTACGTCCTTTACTTTAGTTGGCGTTAGCCAATTTTTAATGCCCGCGATCTTTACAGGGTCCATATGTGTTACCCCTTTTTCAAGGATTACCCCCAGGTAATCAAGAGTTGTCGAATGAAAAGTGCACTTCTCCGGTTTGAAAAATAGGTCGTACTTCGCAGCCATTGTTAGCACATCCCGAACTGTGTTGACATGATCAGTAATATTTGTTCGGGTAGCGATACCAATGTCGTCCATATAAACCCGAATAGTGGTCCCTTTTGCGTCATGTTTCGCAATCATGTCCCGGTATATGTGATTCATCATGGTTTGGAATGTGGCGGGGGAATTTGTTAATCCGAAGAACATCACGGTGGGTTTGAAGAGTCCATATGGCGTTTTAAACGCCGCTTTATGTTCATCGCCCGCCTTGATGTGGATATTGTTGTATCCCCACCGTATGTCGAGCTTAGTGTATATGTGTGCACCGCTAAGGTCTTTGATGAGGGTTTGAATCAATGGCAGTGGGTAATTGTTGCGGATTGTGAATTCGTTAATCCGCCGATAATCCTGTACTGGGCATAGTTTTCCGTCCTTCTTTTTGACGAAAAAGAACGGAGAGGTGTACTGCGATTTAGAGGGTCTGATGTACCCTTTGTTGAGTTGTTCCGTGATAAAATCACGTAATGGTTTGTCCTCCAATTGTGAGAGTTCGTATATAGAACAATTGATATGGTCTGGAGCATTGGTTTTGAGTTCGATAGCATGATCCCATTCCCGTGAAGGGGGAAATCGGTGGGATTCTTCTTCGCTAAAAACCTTTTTGAAATCGTCATACTCTTCCGGTATTTGGATCTTTTCCTTGGGTCCTGCGCTATGGCGAGATCAGTGGCGGCTCCTTTGATAGAGCTATGCTCCCCTAATTTTGTGACAATATTGTCTTTCGCGATATCCGAAAGTAGGCGAGCTACTACATTGACGTTGACCTTGGGATGGCATGATTTGATTACGATTGGTAACACTTTTTCGTCAATCGTGCCATGCTTCCAACTGAACTTTGGTTCGAAAGTGCTGAGCCATGGATATCCAAGGAGGAGATCCTCTTTTCCGATGTCCGCTAGGAGGAATCTCATTTTCCTGGTAATTCCTTTTGTCAATATTTGTAGATCGACAAAGTGGGTGACTGATCCCTTTTTGTTTAGAGTGTCATCGATATTGAATAACTGTTTTGGGTTTGGCAATAAAACCGCGCCCAATCCCATTCGTTTCACAAATTGTGGATTTATGAAATTGTCCATTGCTCCGGAGTCTACTAATGTTTTTATGTCGGCCTTGTTGCTGCTGGTTCGGATCGATACTGGAATTCGCATAGAACGGAAGCGAGTTATGTATACAGCATTACAACGTAATGCCCTCACCCAGGCCGTCGGGTTCAGGCGTCCCCAAAATCCTTATTTCCCATCAACTCCTGCATCGCCATGGCTTTGAATTCTTCGGTTTCGTTGGCCGCAGTTCGTAGCCAATCATTCTTCCTTTCCTCTGTGGTGTGATTATCTGCTACCATTTGAGCGATGTGGAGATCTTCTCCTATCTCAGAGCGATCGTCCACCACTTCTATGCCCCTAGAATTGCTAAAGGCTAGGTGGATTTCGTGGTTGACGTGGCTGGGAGCAATTGCGACTGAGGTGTCCTTTCTTTTGACAATTATAGCAAATTACTTCCCTGAGATCGGGAGGTTGCCTCCTTCGCAAAAATCCTTCGCGAGGCTTGAAAGGTGGTTGTGAGTTATTGAGATATGGTCTCGGCTGTGCCAATACGTCCTCTGCATGCGCTAACCGTCCTCGGGCTCTAGCTCGATCGGCTGACATATCCATCGCATCTGGATGGCGTTTGAACTGTCTCCAATTTGTTTGAATTGGTGGTGATGGTCGAGGTTGTATCTTGTACTGATCAATTTTGTTCTTCAAATGGAGATATTGACCTTGGCATTTAATGGCTGCCCTTTTCCAATCCTCATTGTTATGATGTAGCCTGACTTAGGCTCTACACGCGATGGCGACGAGATATGACTCAGCAAGATGTGTCAACACACGAAGGTGTGACTAAGACCTAAGGACACCTGAAAGTGCCTTCCTAAGGGACGTGAATGCACGCGGACTTCTTAGAGGATAGAAGCCGATAGATTCTGTAAGACACAAGAGAGTCAAGCTGTCGACCACATCAGTCGACAGCTGCCTTATATCGTATCTGAGCTATACGCCTTCGTCAGCGATACAGCCACTACTACTACTGCTTGGTAACGTCCACTAATACTAACGCCTCAACTACTACCTATCAGTCATCCTTCGTATCGTACAGTAAGACTATCAGTAATCAACATAGTCCGTATCATGAATCAGCCATCAGCCGTCAGTCATCGAAGTAGTAAGCGTCCCCTAGATCACGTCCCCTTGCTTATAGGTTAGGTCAGATACTTGCTATGACCTGGGACGTGACACTCATAATCTGTGGGATTGTCGTGAAGGTAGATGGTTTCTTGTAGTTTGTTTGGCAATCCATTTGCGAATAGATCAAGGACCATTGGTTGATCTATATTGTAGCCAGCATATCTGACCAGTTGTTCGAATTTCGCCGCGTACGCGTCAATATCCCCTCTTTCCATTCTGATGCCCCTTCTCAATTCCGTCTGTGCTTTCTCTTCTTTAAGAGTATCTGTGTATTGCCTCATGAATGATGAATGGGTGTTGTACCACAACCAATTGTCAAGAGGGTCT
The DNA here is from genome assembly GCA_015025155.1 of Lactarius quietus. Lineage (NCBI taxonomy): Eukaryota > Fungi > Basidiomycota > Agaricomycetes > Russulales > Russulaceae > Lactarius > Lactarius quietus. The sequence continues at coordinate 27,398 of WITN01000342.1, read as the reverse complement.
CGTCCGTTGACATTGACCTGGACTCGTAGCCAAGCCACCATTGATCCTACCCATTCGGTTACGGCAGTTCCCTGGATGTAGGTGAGAAATAACATAGCTTTTTGATATGGGCTGCGCATAATGGAATGGGTTGAATTGATTCCTTCATATAAACTCCATTGCATAAGGAATTCTTCTGCTTTTTCACGGTCACCTGCGAAGACCGCAGGTGGATTGCCACAAAATTTGTCATGTGCCGCTGGTAAGGGTGCTTGCGCTGCTGGTATTTGCGCTGGTGGGTTTCTGAAAGGTGGTCCTGCTCCACCTCCTCCTCCGCCATTACCTCCTCCTCCGCCACCTCCACCTGCTGGAGGATTTGGGGGAGGTGCTTGATTCTGAGGATCGGTAAGGGCCCGAAATGCCGTGACAGTCGGTGCTATTGGTGAAGTAGTGAGCGAGTAAATTGGTTGTGCGGATGAACTTTCTGTGGCCGCCTGAGTTTGAACATGAGAGGTGAGGGTTGCCATTGCTCCTAGGCGTAATGTTTCTGTAGCGATTGCTAAATTGACTCCTTGTTGTGATGGAGAGGACGATCTTGCTCCAAGAGATGCGTTACTCTTAGTACTTGGTGATGGGGGTGGTGTAGTAGATGCTGGTTTGCCGGTGGTGATTGTGTTTTCCAACTCTTGTAGTTCCTCTTGTGTGAGCTCGTTGATGTAGATATCACAGCCTAGATCTTCTAAAGCTGTTCGGAAACCTTCCCACTCTCCGTTTCCGTCCTGTGGTTGAAACCAGCAAACTTCTACCCAAACGTATTGATCGTAGACAAACTCAACTGCAACGGATCGGTTGTCCTCCCGACTCCTAGCGTGATATCCGGTAGTGCCTGTAGTGCTACTATACCGGTATTCTGTATTCTTGCGAAATCTTTGTGGTACATTGTCAGCACCTCTGTGTTGAAACCAAAAGTTGTCACAGCTGTGACAACGTTCTCTTGTAGTTTCTGATGACGCCACTTTGTAGCTTGGTCTTAATGTAGCGTTATCACCTAACACTGGTTTGACTTGAACCAATCTGTGACGTGATGCTCGAGCGTATGGATGAATCTTGACAGACACGGGCAACTTAGCTAAGTTGCACAGCCACTAGGTCACTTGGTTGACACTAGGGTATCCCGAAGGACAAGCTTCAATCGAATGATTGGAAGAGAGCAATGAAAAGACAAATGGTGATGATCCAAGAAGACCAAGCTAGAGAGTCTTGGTCTTCACTACATGACTTATATACAGTTACACGCTGGCTTTAAAGCGCAGCTTGGAATACTGAACCCTAGTACAACTATCCTAGGAATGAGTCACTATCTATCCTGAAACACTGGCGAATCCAAATGCCGGCGACGCGTAAGTGTCCATGACTAATAATGGCTTACTATCGTAGTCATAACCAAGTAGTAAGCGTCCCAAACTCCGAGACCTCGTAATGATGATGATTGTCAGTCTGCAACATGTCAAACCGTGACAAGGGGGAATCATTCCAGACCAAGTGGCTTCAAGAAAATCCACTAGATGCAAGGTGCGTTCCTGTGAGTGTATGTCAGAGGCACACTGAACTTGTCTATCCCAGAATGGGCTATCAGAAGAAAGGCTACACATCTGGTGAAATTGGAGAGGCCTGGCTACAGGATTGGGGATAAACTTACCAAACTGAAAGTGGTGGACAATACCACCTCCTCATTGTTGATGGGCACAGCTCACACTACACAATGGGATTCCTGAACTATGCTCGGAAGAACATGATCATTGTGCTCTGCTATTCATCACACTGAACCCATGTCTACCAGGGACTTGATGTGGTTATATTCAGTGTCTTAAAGCAGGCATGGAGTGACGAACAAGACAAATTTGAGAAGACTGGACCTGCCATGTCAAAACTTAACTTCCTGTCAATTTACACAAGGGCACACACACATGCTTTCACCAAGTCAAATATCTTTGCTGCATTCTTAAAGACTGGGATCGTGCCCTTCAATCCAGATGTTGTGACTGAGGAGATGATGGCTTCCAGCCTAGAGACTGCAATCTTGTCCCTTTTGCCATTGGCTCTCACAAGTCCTGTCCAGGAGGTGGTAGACCTTATTTCTCATCACTGGGCACAAAAATGCAAGCACAAAGATGAAATTAGGTGTCAAGAGTCCCAACAAGGCCCTCCTCAAACTCCAGCCATTTCTGACCCCAATGCAACATACACACCTGTGCAACGGGGGTTAAATGCATTAGGATCAATGGCTGCATCATTGTTATGTTCGACTGGACGTATCAACTCGACTTGAGTAGCGAGCATGGAGTACCTGTTGTGCGAGGAGTTCGAGTGTCCATGTCTCCGTAGAGACTGCCAAACCTCCCCTGATGAGGGTCGTGGATATGGCGCCGACAGTATGCGAGAGCGTAGGGTATGACCCTAGGCGGAGTAGTGAATATACGAGCGATGGAGTTAATACAAAGTATCTCCAATCGTCATAGAGAAGAAGGTTGGAACTGACAAGTCGACTGGACTTGGATGCAGCCCGTGGTGTGTGACAGCGTGAAGTCGATGAGATTCAAGAACTCAGACCTAAGGTCTAAGTTCGTTACGGTTACACGTTATATACGAATCGGGATGCGCCACTACTGGTAGTTGGGCTACTAGGGCTGCCACTAATACTACTAGTATCAGTACAAGTATGACGCCATATGGAACAGTATCGAACAAGATAGAAGTACAGAGGCGATAAGAAGAGGTCAGGAGACTGAAAGACGCGCGGGGACAGGGAGTACGAGATAGAATGTGAAAATGGTCCCAATGATAGTCCATATGATGCGAAACACTGTGACAAAAGTTCAGGCCAAACGATCAACGTAGGTGACACGCGTGGCTAATCGTAACAATCATTCCTTGTGTCAGATTCACCTCTGGCATCAACCTCATGCCTTCCCACCCTCCAAACAACCCAAATATCCCCCCCAACTTGCTGTGACAACAATCTCTTGTCTCTCAAGCCTGCTACAGAACAAGAATGAGAGCTTATCACAACATTGGAACGGAGTCACCAGGTGGTTGCACTCCAAAAGGAAGCCATGATCAGGATGCAAGCACAAACCATCCTACAATTGATGTATGTTGCAGACATTAGAGGGCAACTACAAGGGAAGGAAGAGAGGATGAAAAAGAGGGCACAGACCAGTAGGATTAACATGGATGGAAGGGCAAAGGTGTTGATGCAGGACAAGGTCTTTTGAGGCCATGCAAAAACCACAGGCAGCCCATGATGCCACAAAGGAGGCCTCTTCAAAGAGAAAAGATGCAAAAGAAAGGTATTCAGAAGCAATGAGGTGTGGAAAGTAAGGGAAATGGATAGGAAAGCATGAAATGGTGAAGCTAAGGCCAGATGGGTGATAGCAGTCAAAATTTGGGGCATTGAGAAGGAGTGTGCAAAAAATGATTGGAGGAAGCCTGGATGGAACAAGCCTAAGATGCCTTCCATGGAGAAGGCTCTTCCTAAGCCAAAGGTGTCTGATTTTGCTGGGGAGAGCGAGGAAGATAAGGAGGATGAAGACAACAAAGGTGAAAATTGTGAGACAGGCAACATTAATGATCACAGTGATTGCGACTGAGTGTGCCAAATTTAGAAATTCCTAATTTGGAAATCTGAGTGTGATGTGACGCTGTCTCATTGACCGGTTTTGCCATGATAACAGCTCTTGACACTGATTCCACCTGGGACAGTCATCTACATCATGTTTCTGCTACCTTATACACACATTAATTGACTTCTATTGTATGTTCATCTTTCTACTGCCTTGCATTTTTCATTGCCTTACAATAGATGAAATGATTCACAGAATCTCATTTGCTTGTCTCAAAGATGGGTGAATGACTGTACTTCATGTCTTTTGTCATTCAACTTTCCCTTCATCCCCCCATCATCTCCTGCTGTCCCACTGTCACTGCCTATCACCTCAACATGGTCCATTCCTCATCACTCAATATTCAACCTCTATGCTACCTTCCACAGACACATAGGTACATCCTTTTTATTTTGTTTTCCTGTGTTATTCAAACTAGTGCAGGGAATGGCCTTGACAATGGCAGCAACCAAGGCAGCAACATTGCTGCAAGCTGTTCTCCTCAAGTGTGTCAGATAAGTTTTTTTTTACTTTCATATTTCTTTCATTTTACTGCAAACTGTGGCAGGACAATGGTGAACACAAAACTGCTGCTGCTCCCACTGCTTGCACAATTCTCACACACCATCATAGTGTTGCGATGGCTTAGCCAAGTGATTTTTGACTTTTGTCAAATAAAATAGCTAAAAATATGAAAATATTCATGGAGGTAGATCTCATTAAGGGCTACCTCGAGCCCAGCCAATGCTAAGCGATCTGAGCAGCCATTATTGCTCGGCTTGAGGTTGGCTTATTTTTGAAAATAAGCCAACCTCAAGCCAGGCAAAATAACTTGGAAATGGCTGCTCAGATTGCTTAGCACTGGGCTTGAGGTAGCCCTTAATGAGATCTACCTCCATGAATATTTTCATATTTTTAGCTATTTTATTTGACAAAAGTCAAAAATCACTTGGCTAAGCCATCACAACACTACACCATCACTTCTGATTGGCCACCAAACAATCTGCTGATGCAAGTGGCTGATGTGAGTCATGTGACTAGTGGTGGGGTGATGATTATGCAGTGTTTTATTTTATTTTTTGTTTATCACCTTGTGGAATACGTAGATTATTCCTGTGAATATGTATATTGAAAATAATAAGTCAAAAATAAGTTCAAAAATAGCTAATGAATATCATAGTTTTTAGGTGATTATCAGTTGTAAATCTAACAGTATACCTTGCATAATCTAGTAATTTTATACAAAATTTATCACATTTATCACTACAGGTTTAATCCACTTAACTTTACCAAAATGACCAAATTCATGGAATTAAGCAAATTTTTGCAAAACACTGCATAGTGCAGCAAAATTTACCACTTAAATTTTTCCAGATGAATATGACAACAGCAATGATTCACCATTGAGTAACTGACGAAGATGACTATAGATGACCCCAACAGTGAGAGCAATGATCAGCCACCATGGTGTAGGCTATTCTTTGATACTTATAAATGCTCAATCTTAATATTCCAAAGCCTTAATGTGATGTGTGTTGCAAAAGGAGGCTTATCAGTCAGGTCAGTGTTGCACTACTGGGTTAATGACAGTACCAGATGACATAGACACACACGAAATATGAAATACAGAATAGCTAGCCAACACATGATATGACTGAGGACCTATCTGGATCCTGACTGCTTTGTCATTGGTGGACAAAGAAATACACCATCTTTCTCAGCTCTAGACCTCAACCTCTTTGAGCCAGACCACATGTTGGAAAACACATCATTACATGTTAGAAGATCTTGAGGGTTGGCAGCATCATTGTCAGGCCATTTGCCATAGAGAGCCTTGTGGATCATGGCAAGGATGACCACGTGGTCTTGCAAACATGTCATCAAATTGTCATATTCCTTTGCCATTTGTTGAATAAGGTTCATGTTTTGCAAGTTCCTATGTTGCCTTACCCTCTGTTTCTGCTCTGACAGCCAAGGGGTCAAATTCAGATGACAACTTGGACGGGTGCTATTGATGTCCGATTGTGAGAGTTCTCTTCAGATGCAAGAGTAAGCTGATAAGGACAGGATTCCAGATGATGCAGAAATCTGACATTGAATTATTGTCCCTCATGAAAAATAGCTTGCTTCTGCCACTGCTAGTATTGTAAACCCTGGGCTCATTGTCTCCTTGAGGAAGCTCAAGCAATCTTTGGTACTTTAGGAATTTGACATATAAGAGAGCGAGACCCATAGTATAACCCAGAAAGCAGATTTGAGGGTGTATACAAAAGTGTGCACCATGTTGGTGTGCTGAATGAGATCAGCCACCGTAAACCACCATGTCCCCTGATGAAATATGTTAGCACTCAAGAGGCATACAGATACTGTGCACTTTACTCACAGTGCATGCATACTGATGGGTGCTACTGTCTTCACCTGGCGGATCAATGACTTTGCACAGATCTCAGTTGATGAGCATACTGCATTTGATGTTTGGTTCTTCATTATTGACAATCATTATATTCCCCATGCTAATGTCATGGTGAAGCACACCAATTTTGTAAGTGGCTTCATGAGCTGTAATTGAGTCAAGCTACTGCCAAACTGCAAGCAATTGGTCAGCTCACCGACCAACAAAGTGTGAACCACACTTAGCATCTCCCAGCTATGCTTAAATTTCTGCAGCTCCTGGCCAATGGTATCCAGAATGAGACAGTAGTGTCAATGAGGCACAATTTGCATTGAAAAGCAAGTTTCCCCATACTTGCTGACAAAGTTATGCATCTGAAATGGGTGATAGGTCTTGTCCCCAACATCAGTGGCACACAAACAATGAGGGATATTGGGAACTGCATGTTGATAGAGTTTGGCATAGACCTCACCTTCAGGTGTGATGTCATCCAGTAAGACCTGCCAAGAATCCTTCATGAGAACATGTTTCTTCCTTCAGATGTCATAAGCAATTGACATCCAAGTCCAGCAGCCAGCTGGGATATTGGGACAAGCATAAGGTGCAGAGATGACATAGCAGTTGATTCTCACAGTAGATTGGGATCTGGAATGTCTATGGTAAGAAGAGACTCAGAGTCAGCCAAGTCAGTGAGTGTGCAGGCATCTTGTTCTTCTTCCTTGGTGGGCAACCTGACAGTAAGATCATGGCTGTGAATGGGGCATGTAACACCACAGTGGGGATGTTCTACACGATGTGTGTGAGTCTAGGTCTGGTGTTTCTGAGTAAGGGAGTAGTAGCCTTTAGTTGGCAGGTGTTAAGTGGATGACAAGTATCAAGTGCAATACACTTGATGTAAGAGGGAGGTTCCGAGACTTGAGGACAAGCAGATCTTAAGTAACCCCAGTGAAGGGAATACAAGCACTGTTGTGGTAAAGAAGTTGAGTCTAAGGATACAAGGTACCTAAGAGTCAAGTTTATATAGGTAACAGTATGTTTGTAAAGAACAAATAAATGACACCATCTTCAGCAATGCACAGCAGTCTGCAGTAATCACATGGCAGTCCACAGTAATCACATGGGAGGGAAGTGTGAGAGAAAGTGTCCAAAAGAAGGAGAACAATAGAAAAGAAGCAAGTCATGTGATCAAGAAGACAGAATAGAATGGGGCCAGACCATATATGGATGAGAAAGTAACCATAAGAAGCAAGTCCATTACTAAGTATAGAAAAGAAGTGGCCCCATGGCCCCATTTTTGCTGGAGAAGAATCTTAAGGGTCTTCAGCATTACATATCCTACTGAATAAGGCAGGTTTTTCTTACGAGTCAGGCAGCAGGTTGTAACAGGGCAGGTAGCATGATCATAGCAGATGAGGAAATTGAAAAGGTGTGATTCTTGGTCATAAGATATGAGAGCAGTGACGACTGCCCCACCATGGTCCCAATGAATTAGTCTTGCAGAGGACTTGATGATCAGAAAGGAGAAAGTGTGAGTGTGGTACTGAGCACTCAGTATCAAAGTAGCGTAGTGTAGTGTTTCCACCAAATGCTGATCCGACTTGGATCTGAGTGTTACGTGCAAGCAGCACGTGAGCCTGACTTAGGCGACTAGAGGGATGAACGCGGTGACTTAGCGAATTCCGGACTCTAGCACGAAGGCAGAGTATCGTCTCAACGCTCGAAGGCGGAGTCTTTGCTTGGCGAATCGCGACCCTGAAGGATGAGAGAGAACGCAGTTCTGATAACAAGTCGAGAATGGTACAAGAAATCCAAGCTATCGACTACAACAGTCGATAGCTTCCTTATGAACTACTCGCGCGATCTGCCTTCGTCAGCGAGACCGCCACTACTACTAATCTGCTGGTAATCGTCCACGGTTATACAGTCATCATACTACATGTCATCAGCCATCATATCGTAACCCGTCAGTCAGCCTTTGGTCATCGTATCGTACAGTAAGCGAGCCATCATCCGTTAGCAATCGTATAGTAAGCGGATCATCAGTCATGCATCAGTAAGAGCCCCCTTGGATCACGTCCCATCGCTTATGGGTTAGGTCAGATACTTACTATGACCCGGGACGTTACATCACCCCCTTCACAAGGGTGAGCGCCCTCGCTCCACTACCCAGTTAGGCACTGTGGTCAGCCCTACATCTGTCTCGTGTTCGTCTCGTACTCTCAAAATAGCATGTGCTCTCCCCAGCCGCTTTGCCGAGTGGCGCGCACGGTTGACGTGGATGAAGATGTCGTCCTCAAGCCGCTTAATGGCCGCTTCGAGCTCCTTGATGACCTCCTGGGACGCGCGGTAACGCCTTACCTCGGCTGCCAGGGAGATATCCCCTAGCCGAGCAAGGGCCTTGTCAACCTGGCGCCGTCCCCGGAAGTCAGCTCCTTGGTACTGCAAGTCCTCGCGGGAATACTCAGCGGCGGGCCCCATGTCACGGCATGGTTCAGCGTGGATCTCCCCTCGGTATACTGGCGTGTGGCGCCCCATGGTCCCAAAAACTTCCGGGTTGTCGCACATACGTACCCACACATATCGAGCGGGAATGCGACGCCCCTCGTGCTCAATAACCATCGGCACCCAGTTCATCCCGTTGTTGAGGACGAAGCCGCTGGGGGTAGGCGATAGGGCACGGAGAGGGCGCCTCGGCGCGTATGGATGGGTGAGGCGTCGCGTGCCTCAGCGTAGGATGGTAGCCCTCTCCCGGCATACCCTTCCTCCGCAGTCGGTCCGTAGATGACAGCAATCGGCGGTGATCGCCCTTCGTCATCCACGGTTTCATTGGTAACGTCTGTGATGTCTTCTTCTTCTTCATTGTTGACTCGAGGGGGGATGCGCATGGGTGCGCAATGACAGTAATCTTGGGGATTATCGCACCTGGTGCAGATAATGTTGGCGTCGTGGTATGAGCCGTCGGAAGACTCGTCGCTGTTGTATTGATCGACAGCGGTGGTGGACGTGATGGCGGTGGAGGACTGGAGGATACTTGCCTCATCAACCTCTGTATCCTCGTCCGTCTCTCCTGCGGCGTCATCCTCGTTACTTGATCCAGTCGCCAGGAGGTCATCACCTCCTTCAACAACCCGTAGTCCCTCCTCATCTGTCTCCACTCTTCCGCTTGCGGGTGTAGGGAATCGCCGGCGAGCCTCGGCCAGGTCTCGTTCGTCTTGGTCACGTTCTGCTGCTGCCCTGACGTGCTCGACAGCGGAGCAGAAGGGGTCGTCGACGTTGTTGTTATCGTCGTAGGTGGTGAGCTCGCTGACGCGAGGGAGGTCAAGGCTGATGAGAGTAAGTGGGACATGGGACATGTTTTTAGAGGGTTCGGAAGATGCGTTTCCTAGAGGCCCTGTTGAGACTGCTTTTATGTGAGTCTCGGCAGTTGGATTGGCTTGTTTGTACTTCCTTATCTCTTCGTCCGCATGTACGTCGTCCCATGATACCCACTGGTTGTCCGAGTCGGCATAGCCTTTCCACTTGATTAGGTATTGCAGTTTGCGCCCCCTTCCACGCCTTCTCGAGTCTAGTACCTTTTCGACCTCATATTCTTCCACGTCTCCTACCAATTCTGGTGGTGGGCGTTGGTAGTTTACGCCATGAGTCCTCGTTTCTTTGTAAGGAGTCAGGAGATCTGTGTGGAAGACATCATGGATGCTCCACTGTGTGGGAAGCTCGAGTCGATAATTTACGGGAGACATCACCTGGACGATCCGGAACGGTCCATGCCTTCGGGGCGCAAGCTTTGTGGTTGGCTGGTTGGTACGTAGGTGGCGTCCTTCAAGCCAGACCCTGTCCCCTATCTGGTATTTGGGGGTGTCACGATGCTTGATCCATGACTGTTGCGCGCGCCGCATGTGATTCTGTGCCTGCTCTCTTATCTCCTTCAATTGTTCCAGTCTCTTTTCGACCCTTGGTATTGGCGATTTCTTATCTGTCCAATTAGTAACAGGGTGATAGCCCATTAGCAACTTGAACGGCATTTCGCATGTCGATTCATTTGCCCAATTGTTATGTGCAAACTCTGCTAGCGCCAGATGGTCCGCCCAATTGTTCTGTCTTTCGTTAGCCCAAAGCCTGAGGTACTGCTCCAGCCATTGGTTGGTCCGTTCCGATTGTCCATCAGTCCGTGGATGGTAGGCTGTCGAGATGTTTTGTCGTATTCCTAGGACGCGACATAGTTCCCTCGTAAATTTTGACGCGAACCGGGGGTCTCTGTCACTGATGATCTTTGAGGGTAGTCCAAATCGCGCCACTACATGTTTTGCGTATAGTGTCGCAGTCTCTTCTCCTGAGATCTCTTCTTTGCATGGTATGAAAATGGCTGCTTTGGAGCAGTCATGGTCTGTAACTGTGAGCACCGAGTCATATCCCCTCGATACTGGAAGCTTCGTGATAAAATCTAGCGCCACTACCTCGAACGGCAGCGCTTCGGACTGCGGAAATATTGGTTGCAACGGTGCTCTTGTCTTTTGTGTGTTGACCTTGCATCATTGACATTCTGCGCATCCTCGAACATATTCTGCAATATCTTGTTTCATTGTTGGCCACCAATAGTGGCGCTCCACTAATTGCGTTGTTCGGTTGATTCCTGGATGGCCATGAATGGGTGGATCGTGATGTGTAGATATTACTTCTCTGATTTCCTCCATTGGTCCTGTTACGACGAGCTGTTGTCCTCGGTACCACCAGAGTCCATCTGCTTTTGTCAGCTTGTGGGGGTCGACCCACTTACGTATTCTTTGTTCGTCCTGTTGCCGGGTGATCGTGGTTGTTCGTATGAACATTGTGTCTGGTAGTACAACGATGTCTTCGTTGTCTTCTTCTCCTTGATCGTAATCAGGCCTTCGAGATAGTGCGTCGGCTCATCCATTGGCCGTACCTTTGACATGATGTATCTCGAAGTTGTATTCCGCGAGTTCGAGTACTTCCCTGGCAATTCGCCTGCTGATCTTTTGGGGGTCTCGCCAGTATTTGAGGTTAAGGTGGTCGGAAAAAATGCGTACTTTATGTGGCGAGCCTGCCAACAGGTGTCGCCAGTTTCGTAATGCCTTTACGATGGCTAACAACTCCAGGTTGTAGATGTCGTAATTGCGTTCGCGGTGTTGAGCGTTGCTGAGTAATAACCTACTGGATGTCGTTTTCCGTCTTGTTTCCTTTGCAATAGTACCGCTCCAACTGCAAATCCTGACGCGTCCACTTCTAGGTCGAATTGTTGGGTTTGGTCTGCGTGCGCTAATATGGGCTCTGTGGTGACCCATTTTTTGAGCGTATCAAACGCTGCTTGATGTCTCGTTCCCCACTGCCATGGTTCGTCCTTTCGTGTGAGTTCGTTGAGCGGCTTGGCGATGTTGGCAAATCCTCTGATAAACTGCCGATAAAAATTGCAGAAACCAAGGAATGATCGTACGTCCTTTACTGATGTGGGTGTTTGCCAATCGCGGACGCCCGAAATTTTGATGGGGTCCATGCGTGTCACCCCCTCTTCAAGGATTACCCCCAGGTAATCAATACTGGGAGCGTTGAAGACACATTTCTCGGGTTTGAAAAAGAGATCGTTTTTCTGTGCTATGGCGAGCACATCACGGACTGCGTCTTGGTGTTTCTCGATTGCTGAAGGTTGCCTCTTGGTTGCTATGGCAATATCGTCCATATATACCCTGATTGTTGTTCCGGCCGCTTCGTGCTTCGTGATTATTGGTTGATAGATGGTGTTCATGAAGCTTTGGAACGTTGCCGGTGAGTTGCATAGGCCAAAGTACATGACAGTCGGTTCGAATAGTCCCCGACGTGTCTTGAATGCGGCTTTAGGTTCGTCTCCTTCCCTGATCCGGATGTTGTTGTATCCTTGTCGGACGTCGAGCTTACTAAATATTTGTGCTCCTCCAAGGTCTCTGACTAGATCGTCAATAAGGGGAAGTGGGTATTGGTTTCGTATAGTCCATTCATTGATCTTCCGATAGTCCTGTACGGGTCGTAGCTTTCCGTCCTTCTTTTTAATAAAAAAGAAGGATGATGCGTACGGGATTTTGAGGGACGAATATATCCCTTGTCTAGTTGTTCGTCTATAAATTCGTCCAGCGCGGCGTCCTCTACTCTCGTCATCGGGTATACTTTGCAGTCGATAACGTCTGGTGCTCCTTTCTTGAATTCAATTGCGTGGTCGCAACTTCGTTTTGGTGGGAATCGTTTTGCCTCTTCCTCGCTGAATACCCGTGTGAATTGTTGGTATTCTTTTGGTACTTCGACGTTCTTGGTGTATTGCTTGGCATCTATCGCAAGCTCAACTGCTGATCGTCGCCCGTACACTTGTTCTTCTATTGTTGTCACGATTTGTTCCTTTGTTTCTGTGGTGAACATTCGCGAGATTTTGACATCGTTTTGCTCCTCGTTAAGCAGCCTTGCTAGCACGGCCTTTTTGTCGTTTGGGTTGACCGTCCGTAGTACAATAGGGAGCTGTTTCTCGTCGATAGTGGCGTGTCGCCAACTGAACCTTGGTTCATAGGTCGTGAGCCACGGGTATCCTAGCAATATGTCTTCCCTGCCGATATCGGTGACTAGGAAGCGCATTTCCTTTTTGGTTCCTCCTGTTTCCACGTTAAGCGTGAGGTAGTGTGTGATCTGCCCCGCTTTATTAGTGGTATTGTCGATGTTATAGATATTTTTCGGCTTATCTAACGCCCTTTGTCCCAACCCCATTCTCTTGACAAATTGGGATGGATAAAATTGTCAGTGGCTCCTGAGTCCACCAACGCTTTGATGTCGGCCATGTTGTAACTTGCACGAATGGATACTGGTACTCGCATAGATCGGTAGCGCATAATGTACACAGAGTTACAACGTATTGCCCTCACCCAGGCCGCCGGGTTCAGGCGTTTCCAAAATCCTGTCCCATCAACTGTTGTAGGACCAGGTCTTTGACTTCTTCGTCATCTCCTGCTACTCCTCGCAGCCACTCCGCTGCTTTCTCCTCTTTGGTTATTGTTGTTTCGCCCGCGCGTGTCTGCACATCTCGGCGCCTCTTGGGTTGCCTGCAGTCGCGGCTGATGTGTCCCAGTTTCTGGCAGTTGTAACACTGCGTTTGGCTGTGGTCTCGTTTGAACTGCCTTTGTATGTACCCCCCTCGGGGTGGGAATGGCGGTTGTGGAGGTCTAGCGTTCCTGGGGTGGTTCGCTATGATGTCCTCAGCCCCCGCCAGTCGTCCTCGTACGCGATCTGCGGATGTATCCATTCGGTCATCGTTCTGAAGTGGGGCTAGTAACTTAGCTAGTGCCCCTCCTGTTGCACGCCCTGGTTTGAAGGCGTCTAGATTCCCCCTGACCGTCTGCATGTGAATCCACTTCTGTTGCCTTTTCAGGGCGGATTCTCTCCATTCTTCATAGTTTCGGGGGTCATCGTGTTGGTACATGGTCTCGTATAGCGCGCGTGGTAGTCCTCTTGTAAAATACTTGAGCGTTTGTTCGGCGTTGATGTTGTATCCCGCGTGTCGAACGAGTTGTTCGAATTGGGCGATGTAGTCGTCGATTTTTCCATCCTTCATGTGAATACCGGCGTCGAGTTGGGCTTGTGCTCGTTCTTTGCTGAGGACATCGCCGAACTGCCTCTGAAAGGCGTGGAGTAGATTCTCCCACAGCCTGTTGTCGAATTGATTGGTGCCCGTGGCAACTTCGTTAACAAGCCATCAGCTTGCCGACATGACCCATTGGTTAACCGCGTTTCCCTGAATGTATGTGAGAAACAACATAGCTTTCTGATATTTATTCAGCATAGCTGAATGATTTGCGTTGACTCCTGCGTAGACCTCCCATTGGAGGATGAATGCCTCGGCTTGCGACCTGCTTCCTGTGAACGTGGGTGGTGGGTTACCAATGAACTTGTCATTTCCCCCTTGGTGTGCGTTGTGGGCTACTGCAGGCCCTCCTAGAGGTGGTCCTCCTCCTCCGCCTGGCTGTCCTCCTCCTGGCGGTCCTCTTCCTCCGCCTGGCGGTCCTCCTCCTGCTCCTGGTGGTCCATTATCTCGCGGTCTTAAGGGCGGAAATGGTCTGTTTTCTGGTGACGGTACCCTGTTACGATTGAGCCGAAACTCGTAGAACATTTCTGTTCCTTCAGGGATGCTTGGTGCGTCAGGGACGTCTGGTCCCATAGCTCGGTTGGCTGCTTCCATGTCTTCTGGTTGTAATTGTTGAACGTGGCCCGTTTGTTCGTTGATGACGAGTCGGGGTGGCGATGTTTCTGTTTGAGTAGTCATGTAGCTGTATGGTATTCCTCTGATTGGTTCAGGGATGTGCAACTCAGCTGTTTGCGCGGTTAATGCCTCTACTTCTGGTGATTGTACTGCGATTTCCTCGGGTTCTATTACTTCGCTTCGTGGGGTTGGTGATCGTTCGCTAGTATGGCTTGATGCCGCTACTGTCTCTGATCGTAGTTGGAATTCGGCCCTTGGTGGTTCCGAATCAAGGTTGGCTTCTTGGCCGTCTATGGGCCCTTGTTGGTCGATTGGTCGTGCGTCAACTAGTGGTACGTTGATATGTAGGTCGTCGGCTGCTGGCCGCGTTGCCTCAAAGTAGTTGTTGGTGTTGCTCCACCTGAGCTCGACCCAGCAACAGCGTTCCCTGTTGAATACTACAGGGTGGAATCGCTGTGCGGTAGCTGCTTCTGCAGTATCCTGTGTTGTTTTCCTCGGATCTTCTGGTGTCCGGTACGTGTCGCCACCTTACTCGTCCTATGAGGTAACGAGTAGGTGCGTCTCGTTCTCTTGATTCGATGCGATAGGGCACAAAGTCCCACCCGTCTTTGGTGTTAAGAGTTGCCACGGCGTTCGATAGAGGAGAGCTTGGATTTAATGTTACGTGCGAGCAGCATGTGAGCCTGACTTAGGCGACTAGAGGGATGAACGCGGTGACTTAGCGAATTCCAGACTCTAGCACGAAGGCAGAGTATCGTCTCAACGCTCAAGGCGGAGTCTTTGCTTGGCGAATCGCGACCCCGAAGGATGAGAGAGAACGCAGTTCTGATAACAAGTCGAGAATGGTACAAGAAATCCAAGCTATCGACTACAACAGTCGATAGCTTCCTTATGAACTACTCGCGCGATCCGCCTTCGTCAGCGAGACCGCCACTACTACTAATCTGCTGGTAATCGTCCACGGTTATACAGTCATCATACTACATGTCATCAGTCATCATATCGTAACCCGTCAGTCAGCCTTTGGTCATCGTATCGTACAGTAAGCGAGCCATCATCCGTTAGCAATCGTATAGTAAGCGGATCATCAGTCATGCATCAGTAAGAGCCCCCTTGGATCACGTCCCATCGCTTATGGGTTAGGTCAGATACTTACTATGACCCGGGACGTTACACCGAGGGCTTCCTTGTATCAACGCTGAGCTAAGCACATGGCTTACAACCCAGGGAATAACTCGAGAAGGGGTGAATAACCAAAGAGGTCCCCCTTGTACCGCCTCAACTAGGTGAAAGCCTAACACACAAGTTGGCAACAAGATGAGAAGATAGTCACACAAACCAATGACTCTGCTATAAGACTGTCTAGCTTTCCTGAGAGGAATACAGGTGGAAGTCAAGACAACTAAGCTAACGACTACTGGCGATACCTGCCAAGTATATATAGTACTTCAAGCCAGCTTTGAAGCTGAGCCTGAACTATAACCCTAGTACAACCTATGACCTAATCTGCCAATAGGAATTGTCCATCAAGCCACAGGGGCTTATCATGAAACATACAGTACATGAGGCATAAGGCCCCACATGAGTCAGAGATAACAAGACAATGAGTCACAGATAATAACACCATATGACTCACAAATGACATCAGAACATAAGATAAAGAGATAACAAATATCTTGGCGCAATACCAGCGCATCAGAACCTGTTCCATCAGAACTTGAACCATAAAAGGGAATGTCTAGACCTTCAGCTATCAGGAATCGCCTCTGACCTCGTGCCTACCATGGTCTTCCATTATCCTTCCATAATCTTCCATTCTTGACGTCTCCATCTGGCACTCAGGAATCCCACATCTGAGGTGATGTTACAGTATACAAAGCTCTTCATACCCGAAGTCCCATGACTTATCGATTAGGCCAGATACGAGGCATGACCTGGGACTAGAACCTTCCATCCTTCAACGTTGGGAATTCTTCCTCCAACCAACAAGTCCCATGACTTATGGGTTAGATCAGCTACCACATGATGATGCATGATCTGGGACTTGTCACATGACCTTGTCACATGACCTTCATCCTTCCTGCAATGCTTTTGCCAGTATCTGAGGGTGACTCATGAACAATCATGCCACTCACTAACTGGCCAATATGGAGGGCTTCATCCTCCTCCACATAGTCTTCTTCTGCCACCTCAGGCCATCCATCAGCCTGGGCCCATACAGAGCATGTACCTCCTGTTCTTCTTCACAATATTCTGGCTGACCTAATACTCAGGTGTGCTCCTCCGGGTAATCTTGACAGTTCTTCCAATGTTCGTGAATGCACTTGTGCCGTTTGGATCGTGCAGTGGTTGGTACAATGTCACCACGTGACATGTAGGCAGTGATCGGGCCAGCTACCTGTGTTATGATCGGTGTGATCCAAGCCTGATTTAGGCAATACACACGATGACGATAGAACGTGACTTAGCAACACAAGTCAACACACGCAGGTGTGACTAAGATCAAGGACACCTGAAAGTGCCTTCCTAAGGGGCCGACGCGAGTGGGTTTCTGAGAGAAGAGAACCCAACTAGATTCGAGAATGATACAAGAGAGTCAAGCTGTCGACTACATCAGTCGACAGCCACCTTATAACTAGACTAGACTGTACACCTTCGTCAGCGATACAGCCACTACTACTAACGCTCGGTAATTGTCCACTAATCCTATCAGTCACCCTTCGTAATCGTATCAGTAATCATACAGTGAGATATGAGTAATCCACGACAGTCCATTTGTGAGATTTGGGAGCGACTCGTCATCCTGCTTACAACTCATGACGGCGAATCATAACATCACCCCCTTTACAAGGGTGAGCGCCCACACTCTACCACCCAACTCGTCACGGTAGTCAGTCCACATCTGTCTCATGCTCGTCTCTCACCCTCCTAAGGGCATGCGCACGTCCTAACCGCCTTGAGGAGTGCATCGCCCTGTCGATGTGGACGAAAATGTCGTCCTCCAACTTCTTGATTGCTTGCTCAAGCTCGGCTACGACCTCCATGGACACGCGGTAGCGCCTCACTTCGGCCTGAAGGGAGATGTCCCCCAGCCTAGCGAGGGCCTCGTCTACCTGTCGCTTTCCACGGAAGTCAGCGCGGAAATAGCCGAGCTCTTCACGAGTGTACTCAGCTGCGGGGCCCATGTCTCAGCATGGTTCGGCGTGGATATCTGTGCAGTAGATGGGCGAGTACTTCCCCATCGTCCCAAATACCTCTGGGTTGTCGAGCATACAGACTCGTACATACTTCGCGGGGATTCGGCGTCCTTCATGCTCGATGACCATTGGCACCCAGTTCATCCCGTTGTTGAGGATGAACCCTCCGGGAGTAGGCGATATGGCATGGAGAGGGAGCCACGTCGCATTCGCTCGGCGCATAGTGAAGGGCGATGGGTCACGTTCTTCCCTATAGGGGGGTAGACCGCGCGCTTCGTATCCCTGCTCCGCCGTTGGTCCATAGACAACAGCAACTGGCGGTGGTCAGCGTGCATCATCATTGGTTTCTTCGGTAATGACGTGGACTTGGTGAGGTATAGGTAGGGGAGCGCAGTGGCAGTAGTTGGGGGGGTTGTCGCACTGGACGCAGACAACTCGGGCAGCGTGGTCCGACTCATCACTGTCGTCCTCTTTGTCTTCACTGTCTTCACTGTCTTCATCCACGGCAGTGGTGGCGAGTGAGGTGACGGAGGGGTTGACTGCCATAGGGGTGAGCGAGATGGCAGAGGACTCGAGGGCTGTGATGGATCGACCGATACTTCCCGTGTGAGTAGTCATATCCGCATCCTCCTCTCCGCTGCTGTCATCTTCACTATCTGATCCTGCCTCCATGCTGACATCACCTCCTTCAATAGGGAGTACTCCTTCCTCATCGTCCTCCACTCTGCCGCTTGCAGGTGTGGGGAATCGCCTGCGAGCCTCGGCCAAGTCTCGAGCAGCTTGATCTCGCTCGGTGACGGCTCTGACATGCTCGAACTTGGAGCAGAACTGATCATCGATGTTGTTGTTTCCGTCATAGGTTTCCAGGGTGTCAACGTGGGGGAGAGCGATCTCGTCAAGGTTGACAATGGTGAGAGGGACATGGGACATTGTAAGAGAAGGCAGAAAGGGTGATGGAGTAGGCGGTTCTGTCGAGGCTGCTTTTATGTGAGTTTCAGCCTTCGGGTTTAACCGTGAGAACTTCCTTATCTCTTCTTCCACGTGAACGTCCTCCCATGGGATCCATTGGTTTTCTGAGTCGGCGTAACCCTTCCATTTGATGAGGTACTGGAGTTTGCGCCCTCTTCCATGCCTTCAAGAGTCTATCACCTTTTCAACTTCATATTCTTCCACACCCTCAACCAGTTCTGGTGGTGGGCGTAAATAATTTACGCCATGCATGCGTGTTTCTTTGTAAGGTGTGAGTAAATCTGTGTGAAATACGTCATGTATCTTCCACTGTGGAGGTAACTTGAGCCGATAATTCACAGGGGACATCACCTGTACCACCTCAAATGGTCCCTGCCTTCTGGGCGCAAGCTTGGCAGCTGGTTGATTTGTCCGCAAGTTACGCCCGTCTAGCCAGACTTGGTCTCCTATGGAGTATCGGGGCGTATCTTTGTGTTTGACCCATGACTTCTGGGCCTTTATCATGTTCTCCTGGGCACTCCGACAGGCTTCCTTCAATTGTTCCAATCTACTTGATACGCTGGGTACGTTGATAGTACCTGGCGCCCATTTATCTCTTGGGTGATACCCCATCAGCATGAAAAACGGGGTTTGTTTAGTGGTACTGCTCATCGTATTGTTATGAGCGAATTCTGCTAGAGGTAATTGGGCCGCCCAATTGTCTTGTTTCTCGTTTGCCCATAATCGAAGATACTGTTCTAGCCACTGGTTGGTGCGCTCCGATTGTCCATCTGTTCGTGGATGGTAGGCGGTGGATATATTCTGCTGTATTTGGAGAACTCGACATAGTTCCCTCATGAACTTCGCCGCAAATCGGGGGTCTCGGTCACTGATGATTTTGCTCGGAAGTTCAAACCGCGGGAGTACTTTTTGAGCATATAGCATCGTGGTCTCTTCTCCTGACATCGATTCTTGACATGGTAGAAATATGGACGCCTTGGAACAGTCGTGATCTGTGATAGTCAGAATCGAGTCATAACCATCTGATTGGGGTAACTTAGTTATGAAATCCACCGCAATGACTTTGAACGGTGCCGCTTCTACTTTCAGATAGATAGGTTCAAGTGGTGCTTTGGTGGGTCGAGTGTTGACTTTATGTCATTGACACTCTGCACATCCTTGAATGTAGTTGACGATGTCAGTTTTCATGCTAGGCCACCAGTAGTGTCAGGCTAGCAGCTCTTGTGTCTTCGCTATTCCCGGGTGTCCTGCCGTTATCACGTCATGGTATTGCTTTATGACTTCCCTTAACTCCTCGTGTTTCTTGGTGGTGACCACCACTCTTCCGTTTTTGAACCATACGCCTTCTATTTTCTTGAGTTCGTGAAGGCTGATCCACGCCTTGATTCGTGCTTCCTCTTGTTTGATGGGCATCGATGTGATTCCCGTGATCGTTCGTATGAATATTTCATTTGGGAGGACGGTAACTCAATTGTTGTCTTTCTCCCCAGTATCGTAGTCTGACCTCCTTGACAGTGCATCTGCCCTACCGTTAGCTCGTCCTTTGAGATGGTGTATGTCGATGTCGTATTCTTCCAGCTCTAGGACTTCTCGAGCTACTCTTCAGCTGATCTTCTGGGGGTCTCACCAGTATTGTAGGTTCATATGGTCTGAGAATACCCTGACCTTATGCGGTGATCCCACCAATAGGTACCTCCAGTTTCGTAACGCCTTCACGATGGCCAGTAGTTCCAGATTGTATATGTTGTAGTTCCGTTCGGCCTCATTGAGGGTGGCCGAATAGAACACTACTGGGTGTCTCTTGCCGTCTGATCCCTTCTGCATGAGGACTGCTCCGACAGCAAATCCTGATGCGTCTACTTCAAGGTCGTATTGTTCCTTTGGGTCTGGGTGGATGAGGATCGGATTGCTTGTAACGCGGTACTTGAGTGTTTCAAAGGCGTTTTGTTGGGTTGGTCCCCAACGCCATTCGACGTCTTTCCTCGTTAGCTCGTTCATTGGTTTGGCGATGTTGGCAAATCCTCGAATAAAGGGACGGTAAAAGTTGCAAAATCCTAAAAAGCTGCATATGTCTTTGACTTTTGTCAGTGTGGGCCACGTGCGAACGCCCGCGACTTTTGCAGGGTCCATGCGCGTCATCCCCTTCTCAAGGATTACCCCCAGGTAATCAATCAACGGAACATGAAATGCGCATTTTGACAGCTTAAAGTAGAGATCGTGGCCCGCAGCGACTGCGAGGATGGCGGCGACGGCAGCTGTATGTGCGTCGTTTGTTCGTTGGAAGGAGCCGCAATCGTTGGTGGCGACGGCGATGTCATCCATATAGATACGGATGTGTGTGCCTTCTGTCACGAATTTTGCTATGACTGGTTGGTATATCTCGTTCATAAAGGCCTGGAAGGTTGCCGGTGAGTTGCAAAGGCCAAAATACATCACCGTGGGCTCAAAAAGTCCCCGTCATGTTTTGAACGCTGCCTTGTGTTCGTCCCCTTCTTTGATGCGAATGTTGTTGTACCCTTGTCTGATGTCAAACTTTGAGAACATGACCGCTCCGCCAAGGTCACGCATTAAATCTGTGATTAATGGGAGTGGGTACTGGTTTCGTACCATCCATTTATTTATAGTGCGATAATCTTGAACCGGGCAAAGCTTCCCATCCTTTTTCTTAATAAAGAAGAAGGATGATGTGTATGGCAATTGTGAGGGTCGAATGTAGCCCTTTTTGAGGTGTTCATCGATGAAGGTGTCCAAGGCTTCATCTTGGTTCGGGTCATTGGGTACAGACGACATGTTAACAATGTCAGGGCGTTTGGTTGAAGCGTGATGGCATGATCGCAAGGTCTCCTGTCTGGGAGTCTTGCCGATGCTTCTTCATCGAACACCTTGCAGAATGCTTCGTATTGCGGGGTAGGATGGCTGGCTTCTCGTCTTTGGGTGTTGCCGCGATAGCGTGTTCGACAGCTGGAACCATTACTCTTCGCCCGTGTGATTCATCTTGTTCCAGTCGTTCAACTATGCGTTCCTTTGATTTGGTTAGCAAGTGACCTAGGACGATCCTTCTGTCCAGTTGCGTTGACCGTTGTCACTGTTATTGGCAGGTGCGCTTGGTTAATTGCCCCTTTCTTCCAGTCGAATTGAGGTTCGTATGCTGCCAACCAAGGATATCCAAAGAGTATGTCCTCTTTTCCAATGTTGGTGACCAAAAACCTCATTTCCTTGTTGTTTCCTTTGACCCCGATTCGAAGGATCACGTAGTGGGTTATATGTCCTGCTTTGTTTGTGGTGTCGTCGATGTTGTAGATTCGTTTTGGTTTATCTAACAACCGTGTTTTTATCCCCATCCGTTTGAGGAAGCTTTCGCTCACGAAATTATCAGTGGCTCCTGAGTCCACTAGTGCTTTTACTTCGGCCATGTTGTAACGTGTGTGCAGTTGAACTGGAACTCGCATAGATCGGTAGCACATAATGTACACAGAGTTACAATGGAGTGCCCTCACCCAGGCCGTCAGGTTCAGGCATCTGAAAAAATCCGTCCCCATCAACTTTTGCAGGATGAGGTCCTTTACGTCGTCTCCTTCACTGGCTACTCCCCTCAGCCATTCTTCGGCTTTATCTTCGTCGTTCTTTTGGCCCCTCTCCTGTGCTCCTGATTTTGTTGGCGTTTATTTCGCCATGGTTGGCGACAGTCTCAGCTGATGTGCCCCATTTTATCGCAGTTGTAGCATCGGACTTGACTAAAGTCCGGTCGATTCCCTCATTGCCTTTGGAGGTATCCCCCCCTCGGCAGGAAGGGGGGTTGTGGGGTGTTAAGTACGTCTTCGGCTCCTGCAAGCCTTCCTCTGACTCGGTCTGCCGATGTGTCCATTGCATCGGGGTTCAATAGTGGAGCGAGTAATTTGGCCAATGCTCCTGATTGGTTTTTGTTAGCGGATCCTTTGAACATGTCTAGGTTAACCGCGTACCATCTGCATGTGGATCCACTTTTGTTGGCGTCTGAGAGCTGATGCTCTCCAATCCTCGTATGTCCTGGGGTCATCGTGCTGATACATGGCTTCATACAGCGCCCTGGTAGTCCTTTTATAAAGTACTTCAGGGTTTGTTCAGCGTTGATATCGTATCTGGCATATCGAACTAGTTGTTCGAACAGCGCGATATAGTCGTCGATTTTTCCTTCCTTCATCCGAATCCCGGTGTCAAGCTGAGCCTGGGCACATTCCTTGCTGAGTACGTCGGCGAATTGTCGATGGAAGGCTTGTAGAACGTTGTTCCACAGCCTGTTGTTGAATTGGCTGACGCCCCTTTGTACTTCCCTGACCAGCCATTGGCTTGCGGACATAACCCAGGCGTTAACTAGGTCTCCTTGAAGTAGGTGAGGAATAACATGGCCTTTTGATACTTGTTCCTCATGGCTGCGTGACTTGCATTGACCCCGGCGTACACTTCCCATTGAAGGATAAATCCTTCCACTTTTGAGCGGTCTCCGCTAAACGGACTTGGAGGGTTGCCTATGAATTTATCAGTGGCGTGTCCTCCTCCTCCTCCTCCTCCTCCTGCAGGTGGTGGACCTCCAGGTAGTCCTCCTGCTCCCATGGGTGGAGGGGCGTCTTGTTGTCGTTGGTATGGATATCCTCGTATACCCCTGTTGATTCATTCGTATGGTTGTGGGGGCGGTTCGTTGTAATCAAAATCAAACCCTCCGGGTTGATCTGGTTCGTCTGGTCCCATGGCTCTTCTTGCAGCCTGTACATCTTCTGGGTGCATTTCTACTATATGGGCCCGTTCGTTCGTCGATAACTAGTGGGGGCTGGTTCTTCAACGTATGTTTGAGTCGCCATTCTGATTGGGTCAGGAATGTGTAACGTAGCTGTTTGTTGAGTAATTTCTTCTACCCCGGGCTCGTCTTCGTGAATGTGTATATGTTCAGGTTCTTCTGCTATTGATGGGGTCTGCGCCCGTTCGCTTGTATTGCTAGTGTTTGACCTTGCGGGTGTTCGGTGTTGGAGTTCTGGCGATATTGGTTCGGAGTGTGCTTCTTCTGTCTCTCCGTCGATTCTTCCTTGCTCTTCAATTGGTCGAGCTTCTGTTAGTAGGATATTGCAGTTGAGATCGTCACCAGCTGGCCTGGCACCCTCGAAGTATTCGTGGGTTCGGTTCCACCTGAGTTCCACCCAGCAACACCTTCCGTGATGAAAGATAATGGGATGAAATCGTTGAGCAGTAGCTGCTTCTGCGTAATAACCGGTATTGAAGTGTTCTAGATCTCCACTTCTTCTGTCGTCTGGGATTGTCCTCCACCGGACTCGATTGATGACGTATCTTGCGGGAATGTCTCTTTCCCTTGAGTTAACTTGGAAGGGTTGGAATTCCCAACTGTCTTTGGTTGTGATTGGCGCCACGGCATGTAAGAAGAGTTTGACTCTAATGTTATGATCGGTGTGATCCGAGCCTGATTTAGGCAATACACGTGATGACGATAGAACGTGACTTAGCAACACGAGTCAACACATGCAGGTGTGACTAAGATCAAGGACACCTGAAAGTGCCTTCCTAAGGGGCCGACGCGAGCGGGTTTCTGAGAGAAGAGAACCCAACTAGATTCGAGAATGATACAAGAGAGTCAAGCTGTCAACTACATCAGTCGACAGCCACCTTATAACTAGACTAGACTGTACGCCTTCATCAGCGATACAGCCACTACTACTAACGCTCGGTAATCGTCCACTAATCCTATCAGTCACCCTTCGTAATCGTATCAGTAATCGTACAGTGAGATATGAGTAATCCACGACGGTCCATTTGTAAGATTCGGGAGCGACTCGTCATCCCGCTTACAACTCATGACGGCGAATCATAACAGCCTGCCACCCCCAGTTTGCTGCACTCATGAAAGGGTTTTTGATGGCTGACTCTTGATCAGAAGGCAATTTCAGCTTGACAACAAAAGGATCTTGATCTAGTGTGGTTTTGAACTCAAGGGGAAATTCAGTGTTGCATTGAGCCCAAATTTGTGATTGCTCTCCCTGCTGTCAACAGAAAAATCAGGCTGACAGGAGAAGGAGAATTTGCTGTGTGGTGCCTTGTCTTTCATGTGCAAGGTGTTGACAAGGTTGAAGTTTTGGAGATGAGGGCCAACAATATCAGCCTGAACTTTGTGTTGGGATTCCACCTGGAAAGGCAACCTGAGGTTAGACATAAATATTAAATAATATCTATATTATAGTAGAATCTCTAATATACTCCAGGGAGTGTGCAGATAGGAGTAATCTGCTCCTGTCCAATCTATCATCTTCCTTTGCATGCTCACAGTAAAAGCCTCTCTCACCACACTAAATAACAACACTTTGGATTAGAACAAGGTGGTCAAGGTTGTTACGTGCGAAGCGCACGTGAGCCTGACTTAGGCAACGTGACGATGAACGTGATGACTTAGCCGATCTGCAGTACTCAAGCATGAAGGCTGAGTGTCGTCTCAATGCGCAAAGGCGGAGTTTGCCGAAGAGTCTTTGATAACTGGCTTCCAACGCTTGGAGAGGCCGAGACACAATAGGGATTGAGAGATGACAAGAAAACCAAGCTATCGACTACACCAGTCGATAGCTTCCTTATAACAACTATGCTGAGGGTCCACCTTTGTCAGCGAGACCGCCACTACTACTAGTACCACTAATCTGCTGTGTAATCGTACAGTAATATCATCAGTCATCATACAGTAATCATCAGTCATCGTCCTCATCGACTTCATAAGTCTTCGGGAGCGACTCGTCATCCTGCTTACTAGGTCAGCTGTAACATCACCCCTTTCATAAGGGTGAGCGCCCTCGCTCCACAACCCAATTGGGCACTGTGGTCAGCCCCATGTCCATCTCGTGCTTGTCCCGTATCCTCCTGATGGCGTGAGCCCACCCTAACCGCGCCGCCAAGTGCCTAGAGTGGTCAACGTGAATGAAAATGTTGTCCTCAAGTTTCTTGATCGCCTCCTCCAGCTCCTTGATGACCTCCTGGGATGCATGGTAGCGCCTCACTTTGGCTGCGAGAGATATATCCCCCAGCCTAGCCAGGGCTTCGTCTACCTGTCACCATCCCCGGAAGTCAGCGCGGAGGTACTGCAATTCCTCACGGGTGTACTCAGCTGCTGGCCCCATGTCCTGACATGGCTCGGCATGTATGTCTCCCCGATAGATAGGCACGTACCGCCCCATGGTCCCAAACACTTCGGGTTGTCTAGCATCCTTACCCACATGTATCTGGTGGGGATGCGACAGCCTTCATGCTCAATCACCATGGGTACCCAGTTCATCCCATTGTTGGGGACAAATCCGCTGGGGGTAGGTGATACAGTACGGATAGGGCGCCTCGGCGCATTCGCTCGGCATGTAGCGATGGGTGACAGATCACGTTCCGCTCGGTAGGGGGGTAGCCCCCTTGCCTCGTATCCTTCGTCCGCAGTGGGCCCGTATACGACGGCAACGGGTGGCGGTTGGTTGACAGCTTCTTTGGTAATGATGGTGATTTCTTCGGCCAGTCACAGGGGTACCCACTCAGGGTTGCAGTGGCAGTAGTCGATGGGGTTGTCACATCGGGTGCAGACGACCCAGGTGTCGTGGTATGACTCGTCGGAGGAGTTGTCACTGTTGTAACGATCGACAGCGGTGGTGGATGTGAAGGCGGTGGAGGGCTGGAGGATACTTGCCTCATCAGCCACTGTATCCTCATCCGTCTCTCCGTCGCCATCATCTTCACCACCTGGTCCAACCGCCATGAGGTCATCACCTCCTTCAACAACCTGTATTCCTTCCTCATCTTCCTCCACTCTGCCGCTTGTGGGTGTGGGGAATCGCCGGCGAGCCTTGGCCAGGTCTCGCTCTCGTTGTTCTCGCTCGTCTTCTTCTCATTCTGCTGCTGCCCTGACATGCTCCACGGCGGAGCAGAGGGGGTCGTCGATGTTGTTGTTGTCGTCATAGGTGTGAGGGTGTTGGTGTAGGGATCTCGTCAATGTGACAATGGTGAGTGGGACATGAGACATATCGGGGAGCGGTAATGATATTGGTTGTTCTGTTAAGGCTGTTTTTATGTGAATTTCAGCGCTTGGATTGGACTGCTTGAACTTCCTTATCTCTTCCTCCACGTGAATATCGTTCCATGAGACCCACTGATTATCCAAGTTGGCGTACCCTTTCCACTTGATTAGGTATTGGAGTTTGCGTCCTCATCCATGTCTTCTCGAGTCTAATACCTTTTCGACCCTGTATTCTTCCATGCCCTCTATCAGTTCTGGTGGCGGGTGCTGATAGTTTGCGCCATGAGTCATCGTTTCTTTGTAAGGTGTGAGAAGATCTGTGTGGAAGACATCATGGATGCTCCACTGCGTGGGAAGCTCGAGTCGGTAATTGACAGGAGACATCACCTGTACAACCCTAAAAGGTCCATGTCTTCTGGGCGCAAGCTTTGTGGTTGGTTGGTTGGTCTGTAGGTGGCATCCCTCGAGCCACACCTTGTCACCTATCTGATATTTGGGCGCATCACGGCGTTTGATCCATGACTGTTGTGTGTGTCGCATTTGGTCTTGTGCTTGTTGTCTTATCTCTTTCAATTGTTTCAGTCTGGCCATGACTCGCAGAATTGGTGACGCCATATCTGTCCAATTAGTGCGTGGGTGATATCCCATCAGAAGTTGGAAAGGTGACTTGCGCATAGATTCGTTAGTCCAGTTGTTGTGGGCAAACTCGGCCATGGCTAGATGATCAGCCCAGTCATTTTGCCTCTTGTTGTGTAACGAACGAGCATGGTAAGGGGGATGACGAGTCGCTCCCTAATACTTACTAAGGCGTTGAGGACGATGACTGATAGGATTACTGTATGATTACCAAGCAGGCATGGACGATGACACAGCAGATTAGTGATGTTAGTAGTAGTGGCGGTCTCGCTGACGAAGGCGGGCTGCAGTAGAGCGTTATAAGGAAGCTATCGACTGTTGT
>WITN01000341.1:0-87591 GCA_015025155.1 Lactarius quietus | reverse complement strand
GTGTGTTTGTGCCCATAAGATGGTATCTCCAATGCTGTAACACTTTAACAATGGCAAGTAATTCTCTATCATAGATATTGTAATTGATGTCAACAGGAAGAAGAGAAGCTGAAAAAAAAGCAACAGGATGTTCCACGTGATCAGTTTGAGGTTGTGTCAGAGTGGCACCTATTGCAAATGCTGATGCATCAGTTTGCAAAGTAAAAGGTTTATCATAATTGATGGTGGCCAGGACAGGTTGAGATGCAAAGTGAGATTTCAAAGTCTGGAAGGCATCTTCAGCTTTGCTATTCCAATGGAACATCACCCCTTTCTTTGTTAAATTGTGTAAGGGTCAAGCAATTTTGGTGTAATCAGCAATAAAAGGTTTGTAGAAATTACCAAACCCTAAGAATGACCATATTTCTGTAACCATGGTGGGTGTCGGCCAGTCGATAATGCCTTTTAATTTGACTGAATCCATTTCAATTCCTTCAGAGCCAATAATGATGCCAAGATATTCCACAGATTTTTGAGCAAATTGACATTTTTCTGGTTTAAGGAAAAGATCATTGTCCTGCAGTTTTTGTAACACTATTCTGATTTTTGCAAAGTGGTCATCTTTGATCCTTTTGTTGTTACCAGTATGTCATCCATGTAAACCTTGAGCCAACCTTGTGCCAATTCTGTTTGGAAAATATTGTCCATCATAGTTTGAAAGGTTGTGGGAGAATTAGTAAGTCCAAAGAACATCACCATTGGTTCATATAACCCTCAGTTTGTTTTGAATGCGGCCTTCCATTGATCACCATCTTTGATGCAAATGTTGTTATATCCTCATCGGATATCCATAGTGATATACCATCATTTCCTGGTACCTTATCAACTAATTCAGCGATCAAGGGTAAGGGGTATCGATTCTTCCTTATCCATGTGTTGAGACGTTGATAATCTTGAACTGGGTGCAATTTACCATCTATCTTTTTGACAAAGAAGAATGGAGCGGCATAAGGGGAGTTAGAGGAATGGATGTATCCTTTTTGGAGGTGTTCTTCTAAAAATTTATCAAGAGCTTCCTGTTCTTGATGTGTAAGAGGGTAGACTTTGCAATCAAGTACAGATGGCACATTTCAAGAAGATCAATAGTATGGTCCCAATGTTTTGGTTCAGGAAAACATTGTGCTGCTTCTTCACTAAAAAAATTTTCAAATTGATGTAACTCTGATGGAACAAGTTCTGTCCATAGGTGTGTAGTTTTGTCCTGAGCTGCTTCTGCCAATTGTTGTGCATGAGTTGTCTTGTGAATCTTCATTATAATTTCATCATCATCTTGGAGGTCCATTTGACGAATCCAGCTTTGTGAAGTGGCAAATAGTGTGGGGTTTCTTTTTGGTTCTTCTCAGTTTAAATTAGGTTTGGCAGCAACCATCCATGGATAACCAAGTATGATGTCATTGTTGCTGATATTGGCCAGATAGAAATGTTGAGTGTGTGTGGGTTCAAATTTCCATCGATCTTCTTGTATCTCTTGGAAATTTAGATCCACATATTGGGTGATATTCCCTCCTTGATTCAAGGTTCCATCCACGTTCTGTACAATTCGGGGTCATTTTAGTGATTTTGGTTGTAAATTTAGGAATGTTGCCATTTTGGGTTTCATAAAGTTGTGAGTGGCCCCTGTTTCAACAAGAGCTTTGGCCATTTTTCCTTCAGTGTGTAAGAAAAGAATCTGCATATTCAAAGAATTTATTCTAGGTACAAACACACTATCAGGAAGCATTGCCCAAATCCAGGCCAAGGAATTCAGGCTTGTTGAAAATCCGCACCAAGTTTCTTGAGCTTGTTAGCTAAGAGCTCCTGTTCTTCGGCTTCTAAGGTCATAGAAAATTCCACCATTTTTCATAACTTTGTTCCCCTGTCATCTGATGCAGGGTTTGAGGTTTGACCTGCAGGTTGCATCATGTTTGCATCGTGTGTGATAGCAGTGATTTGGGGTGTGTGTGTGGGGCAATTGCGGCTAAGATGCCCTTGTTTTCCACAATTGTAGCATCTTCCCTCATTTCAGTAGCGTTCTTTCTTGGCATCAGTTGTCGCTTTGCGAATAACATCAATGTTCATTGCATTTGGATCACGTTGTGGTGGTCGATAAGGACACAGGTTTGAATTCACATTATTATTGTCATTGTTATTATGATGCCAAGTGAAGGGGTTCGTTCTGGGATGATGGGGTTGAAAAGGCGAATAATTTTTAAGGGCTTGAATATTGAGCCAGCTGCGATGATTCTGTTGCACGCTTTGAACCCATTGAGCAAAGTTTTCGGGGTTGTTCTGAGTGATGCACATTTCAGCAAGCATGCCTTGAAATCCTTGTGCGAAGTGTCACAATGTGTTAGGGTCATTGCGATTGACACTAGCACGATTTGTGAGTTCTTGGAATTCGGAAATATATTCGTCAAGCCTTCCATCTTTCATGCAAAGGCATAAGAGCTCTTGATGGGCTTGGTCGGCATCGGCATAGTTGGTGAAAGCTTCATGAAACTTGCGTTCAGTAATTTGCCAGCAGTCGTAACCAAAAGGTGTAGTTTCAACTCCATTGTGAATTTTGTGAAGCCATTGCAACACTTGCAAAGCCCAGGCCATAGCTCTTCCTTTGAGAAGCCCTAAGAAGTAAGCTGTTTTCTTGACCAGGTCCCTCATGATGCCAGCCATGTAGTTTAGAAACACAAAGTGATCAAATGCAAGGAGGAAGAGAAGGGTATCCAATCTATCTCCTTTGAATGATGCTGGAGGTGTTCCTTCGAGATGATCGCCTTTGATCAATTTGACCATGGCGTTAAGTTTCTCTTCATCGTCTTTTGCTGCGGAAAATGGGTTATCAGGGTCAGGATTGGGATTTCCTGATCCTTCAAAGCCCCCAAAAGGTTTGCGAGATCCTTCGCCCATTTCAGAGTGTTTCAGGGTTTTGTTGCTGTTGTTGTGTTCTTTACCTTTCGAGGTAGCAGAAAAGTTGAACCCTCAGGCTCCTTCATCACTTCCTGCAATGGAATGAACGCTGGCCCGAGAATGGGGTCAACTATCTGCAGGAGGTCCTCCAGCTGCACTGATGGTAACCGTTGAAAATCCTGTCAAGGGTGCTCATGATGCATCACTGTCATAGGGTTCGTAGTTCTGGGTTTGGAGTTTCAATTCTGTGAGATTCATGTTTCTTTCAGGGAAATGTATGAGTTCTAGTTTGTCTCGCACAATGTGAAAGGCTTCAAAATTGTTGTTCTTTGGATTGACTCGAATTTCAAACCAGATTCCACAGTAATTTTCAATTGCTACTTTGGCTCCATTGAGCATTGTGTAGAATCCAGTCCATGGGGTGTAGTTCTCTTTCTATTTGAGATGGAATACATTCTTCTTGTATTCGCCTTGTAAGTCATCTTCTTTTCATGGTCCAAGATTGAAAGGAAGTCGAATTTGTCCCCCTCCTTGGGCTTTTGCAAAATGTGAGAGAGCAGGTGTCATTTCATTTTGAATTTGGATTCAAATCCAAGGTTTGAGTTTGGAAAACCTCGACCTAATGTTATGCGCAGTAAGGTGTAGCCGGAGTTCGTTTGGAAATCGTTTGAGTGGTTCGGTCCAAGAGTGCAAGTCAATCAGACCGCAGAGTAATGTTTCACAAGATAAGCAGCGATCAATATTCGAGAAGCCATTGTTCTAGCTACTGACAGAGTAGTACAGTAGGTCAAGCTTAAGGCTCTTGTAGTAAAGAAACACCATCTTAATATATTGTAAAGTACTGGGTTTTTGGAGTCATGTTTCTTGTAAGTATGAGTCATGTAATCGAGTCAACACAAACGAGTCACGATACAAGTCAGGGAAACGAATGAGTTCGAATGAGTCATAGTAAGTCAATGTGCATAAGATTATTCCTCAACTTCTTCCTTAAGACTTTCATCTTCAAGCTCCATTTGAGCAAGCACATCTTTTGCTTCTTCAATTCCCTGTAGCTTTGCTTCCAGTGCATGTTGCTTTACTTCCAGTGCCTGTCACTTCCTCTTGCACTCAGCTGCAATGGCCTGGGCTGATCGACAAGGGGTTGGCTGTATACCAATATGCAAACCAGGGTGAGTGTTCCTACCCTCTCAAGCTGGCAATGGGTCACAGGTGGGCAGTGGTGCCTTCTTCTTCAACTTTGGTTTGAGGTTGATGACTGTGTTGACAGTGGATTTGCCAGCAGCCTTGAGAACAATGACCTTGGTTGTGTTTTGGGATGGCAGATCACCTGCTGTGATGTGCTTTGGCTTTCAGTCTTGCTTCTTTGGAGTGGCAGGCATTGTGGTGGGGATTTCCCCCTCCACCAACTCATGTGAAGGCACGTCATTGGGTTTCAGAGCTGGAGCCTTCCTTCAACTGGGTCATTTCATTGTCTTTTCTGGCAATGCTGACAGTTCTACAGCCACAGATCTGGTTTTCTGGTGGAAGCAACAGTGGGCATGTGGGGGGAATGTGAGGGATGGGATTCAAGATGGATTCAAGACAGGATTTAAGCCCAACTCAATGGAGTCTGAAAAGAGGTGATCACACATTAGGCTGTTTCAATTTCACTCCCCATATTATTGAATAACACCATGACAGTCTCCCATTTTACCTGTGATATCTGTGCTAAAGAATACCCAACCTTCCCTGGACTCCATCAGCATGGGAGATTCAAGCATCCAAGCATCACCCCTCCTGATGCTTTGAGGTCGCACACATGAATTTTCCACCTGGATTTGAATGGTATGCCTGCATTTATCTCTCTCTGTTGGTTCTAACATGACTACAGTTTGGCCATGTCAGGAAGATGGCACATTTCTTCAGGAACTACCTTCAATGCTGGACACAAATTATCAGCAACCCCATGACTGGAAGCCTTTTGAGGACTGCCTTGCTTTTGACTTGGCATATTACCATTATGTGACCCTTCAGTCATCAGCTTCTGGGATTGCAGAAGGCCTGAACTTGTGGTCAGCCACTTCATTCAAGCATGGCTCTTCAACTGGTGCCCCATGGAAGAGTGTGAAGGACATGTACAAGACAATTGATGCCATACAGATGGGTTCACTCCCATTCCATATATACCACTTCCATTACACCAGACTGAAACTGTCAACACCTCCACATTGGATGGAGCAGGTGTACAAGTTGAATGCTTGCAATGTCCTGGATGTCATTCAAGATCAGCTTGCAATGATAGCCTTCAAGGACCAGTTTGACAGTACTCCATACCAAGAATTTAACAGCAATGGTGATCACATCTGGTCAAATCTTATGTCTGGGCATTGGGCATACAAGCAAGCAGTATGGTCATTTCATGTTCTTTTTTGGGGCACTTTTCTTACTCCTTTCTCTCAGACAAGCTCTCACAAGACCAAACCACCCAAGGAGCAATGTTTGTCCCCATTATTGCCAGAAGTGACAAGACATCTGTTTCAGCTGCAACTGGTTATCAAGAATATCACCCTGTCTACATTTTGGTTGGAAACCTTTCAAATACAGCACATCAAGCATGCAGAAATGGAGTCCTTCCTGTTGCTTTCCTACCCATACCAAAAGGTGAGCTATGGTTTAATCCTTTCCACATAGGCCTCATGCTGTGCATCTAGCATCAAGGTCCCAGCAAAAGTGCCCAGAATACCATTGCTTTTGCTGGCAGTTGTTCCATAAATGTCTCAAAGTTGTCTTCAAACCACTGAGGAAGTACATGACAAGCCCAACAGTTGTGAAGTGCTCAGATGGACTGTTTTGCCATGCAATATTTGGATTGGGGCCTTACATATCGGATTACCCAGAACAAGTTTGGGTCATGGGTATCATCTTGGGTTGGTGTGCACATTACATTCTCAACTTTTTTTGCTATCAAGTTTAACTCTAACTATAAACCTTTTTGAAGATGTGATGTGATGCCTGAGAATCTGAACAGTATGGGACACCCAAGGAGGTGGTTGAAGATGGACTATCTCATCAAGAAATTTGATGCCAGGATCCTCTGGGATGCTTTTGGTATTTATGAGGATGTCATGGTACATAACGATGTGCATGAATGTTTCCATGGCTGATTCTCAGCTTCAGCCATTCACATACAACTTTCCCCATGCCAACATCCACAAGCTAATCTCATCAGACCTTCTCCATCAAGTCATCAAAGGTATCTTCAAGGATCACCTTGTTGCTTAGGTTGGGGTATATCTTGAGCACATCCATGGCAAGGCCCATTCCCTCGAGATAATGGGGGATATTAACTGACAGTGAGTCCCGCTGCATGAGTAAGTTACAAGGTCTCTTATAATTTGCTTCATAGGATTGCCATTGTTCCACTATTTCCAGGTCTTTGGTGGTTTCCTGACAGGTGCAACTTCCTTCAATGGACAGGTGATGATTCCAAAGTAGTCATGAAGGTGATCATTTCTCAAGAAATGTTTGATGTACTATTTATGAGCATTTTATCTAGGTTTATCTGGGAGCCCTTGCCAGATATCTCCCATTGGCAATAGTCCATTGTATTTTGACATTCATGGACACTTGTTATATCACATGCTGGAATTCCATCTCTTCCCTGGTCCTTAAGTGCTTTCAAAAATGTGTTGTGAAGTACCATGAGCTTTGCAATGTCTTCCTCACAACTGGTACCCTCAAAATGGTCTCTTTACCCTGCCAGCATGCTCTCTCTCATTATCATTTCTCTATTCAACTCTTTGGCTCTCCAAATGGCCTTTGTTCTTCTATTACAGAGTCAAAGCACAGAGTATCTGTCAAAAATAATTGGTATCAGTCAAATCACAACAATATGCTCCCTCAAATGATGAAGTCATTGCTCTGGTGGGAAAAATTGGCAGTGCTCCACCACTACTTTACCTTGCTTGGCATGTTGAAGGAAATGACAGCAGCATACATGGCTGACATCACTGATGGAGAAGACCCACAGGAAGATCCAACACCACCTGATTCAGGTCACAGTGCTTCTGGGCCAGACAAGGATGGAATGGCTGTAGATGGTGTCAACAATGAGGAAACTCTCTCAATTGTGTCATTGTCTGTCAGAACAGGTGCAAGCACTGGTGATTATGTTTCTGATCAGTGTTTTCATTATTGACAGAAGCTGGCTATCTGCATAACCTTCAAGACCTCACAGACTTTATCCAACAACCTGGCCTTCTCTTCACTCTTCAACAATTTGTTGAAACATAATAAGTACATACGTATCTTATCTATAGCAGTTATGACATTACAGTAGTATCATACATATGATTACCATATTAGGGTACTCCATTACGCACAAAAGTGGGCGCAACTCCAATATGGAGGGCGCAAGTCTTATCAGTATCACATGTGGTGATATTGTAGACTTCTGGGGTGTTTCACATCAGGCGTCAATGAAAACATGATATTGTGGACACCTTTACTCATCACTTATCGTGTAATGGTCATGGTGGGACCATAGGGACTGGTTTTCCTGTAAATGAGGGGAGTAGAGCCCCTCTAAGAATACAAGTCGTTCACTCTACGCACACTTGAGCTATCACTCTACAAATCTCTCTACTAGTCTCTTTACCTTCACAAGGTGAGACTCCATAACACTGTTTGCTGCGCTGGTTGCTGCGCAACACAATTTCTGTTCCTCTTTGACAAACCCAATAGTGCCATTTTGCCTGACACACTCTCTGACCTCCCAGAATTTTATGGCCATGTACAAGTTCACCACTCAGCACTTGCAACTTTCTTCACTCCAAGTGATCTTTGCAGTGTCAGAGGGATGCATCAAGAGTGGATTCATTCAACACCATCCTGGTATGACAATCCCTGCTGTGACATGGTATATGTAGTTTTGGACAACTTCCTTCCTGGCCTGGAAGGTATGGTCATTGCCTGTGTCCAATTGTTTTTCTTGTTCACATACATGAGAGTTAACCACTGTTGCACGTTTGTCAACTGGTTTGTCTGTGATGATGACAAACCTGATCTGGACACCAGGATGTGGGTTGTTTCTCTGGAGAAGCAGGGCAGGAAGCCAACAACTCAAGTCATTGATATGAAGACCATCACCCACGCTGCCTACCTCCTTCTGGTTTTTGGTTCAGACCTGGTACCAATTGATGTTCAATACCACCAATTCTTTGGATAGATATCAGTCCTTCTTCATCAACAAATTTGCTGATCATCACTCTTACAAGCTTTTAACAGAATTACTAGTACCTGCCAGTGTGCAATATAATAGTTTTAGAGGTGGGGCTGCCTAAGCAGACTTCATTTTGTTACCTTGACACATCTCTACTAATAATAATCCAATGTGGCCAATGCACACCCTCATCTTGGGGCTTATCTTTTGCTTCCTTCCTCTGCCTTGCTCTTAGCCTTGCTTGTCAACCATTCTAATGGTGTGCCCTCAAAGCCATACCCACCCTCCTCATCTCAGATTTGTCTTTTGCTTTCTTCCCCTTCCTTGCTCTTATTATTCTCTATCAACCATCCCAATGGTGCACTTTTCAAAGCCACACACCCCTTGTCCCAGGCTTACCTGTTGCTTTCTTCCTCTTCCTTGGTCTTACCCTTCTCTGTCAAATGTCCCAATGGTGACACATTTCCTCATCTTGGGCTTAGGCTTGTCTTTTGCTTTCTTCCTCTTCCTTGCTCTTATCCTTGCTTGTCAACCGTTCTGGTAGTGCACCCCTCATAGCCACACCCACCCTCCTTGTCTTGGGGGCTCCAGGGTCCACAAAGTTGAATGCAGTGAATAATGAACAAAGGATGTAATAGGACATATGATGCCATGGGTTTTCTTGGAGCCAAGGCACCATCTTCTCAAT
The DNA here is from genome assembly GCA_015025155.1 of Lactarius quietus. Classification (NCBI taxonomy): domain Eukaryota; kingdom Fungi; phylum Basidiomycota; class Agaricomycetes; order Russulales; family Russulaceae; genus Lactarius; species Lactarius quietus. The sequence continues at coordinate 78,781 of WITN01000341.1, read as the reverse complement.
GTCATGGGGGGACAAATAGCCAAGATGAGCAATGAGGAAGGGAATTGTGGCAAGAGTGTGGCATCCTCATGATAGTACTTATCTTTTGCTTTCTTCCTCTTCCTGGCTCTTATTCTTCTCTGTCAACCATCCTGATGGTGCACTTTTCAAAAACCACACACCCCTTGTCCTGGGCTTATCTTTCACTTTCTTTCTCTTCCTTGGTCTTACCTTTCTCTGTCAATTGTCCCAATGGTGGCACTGTTCCTCATCTTGGGCTTAGGCTTGTTGTTCACTTTCTTCCTCTATCAACTGTTCCAATGGTGTGTCCCTCAAAATTGCACCTTCCTCATCTTGGACTTGTCTTTCACTGCATTCACGTCGGCATGAGCAAGCAAGCTTTTTTGCTAGCCTGATGTAGCTGGCCCATTTCATCCAGCCAACAATTATGATACCATTACACTGGGTGTGCATGAGGTGGTAGGAAAGATGGAGTAGAATAGATTATTCAGATTCTACCGACACTAACAAATAAACAATGCTCTTAGGCATTGACATTGATGAAAGCCCATGCAGAAGAGACAAGCTCACCAAGGACTCCTTGCCTTATGCACACAGCATAGCAAACATGGGCCACCCCTCCAGCAATATCACCCATGGTAGATCGAAGCTGGGATGTGCCACCTCCACAAGAATGTGCAGAGTGCTGTGCAAGACCAACAGTGGCATGACATGTATTCCAAATACCACCTCTGGTTTTGCAAGATGTGCATTCAGATCACTGCTAGAGTTGCCATGGCTCAGCTCAGATTGGCTAAGCCAGCTGAGCCAAGCCATTTTGAGCTGAGCCAAGCCAACCAATCAGCTCATGACCAAAACTGGCTTGGCTGTGGCTCATGAGCTGGCTGAGCTGGGCTGAGCCATTGCTCAATTTGGTAAGGACCAATTGGGCAGGTGGCTCAGTGGGGGCTTGAGGCTGACACATCATGAACTCATCAAATAAGAATAAGGCAATCACAGCCAAGAACAAGCTCAGCCTGAGGGGGTGATGGAGGGTGACAGGGAGTGAGGGGGGACAGAGGGTGACAGAAGGAGGGAGGGGGTGATGGATGGTGATGGGAGGGGGTGATGGTGGGTGACAGGGAGGGGGGAGAGGGTGATGGAGGGGAAAGAGGGTGATGGAGGGGAAAGAGGGTGATGGAGGGGAAAGAGGGTGATGGAGGGGAAAGAGGGTGATGGAGGGGAAAGAGGGTGATGGAGGGGAAAGAGGGTGATGGAGGGGAAAGAGGGTGATGGAGGGGAAAGAGGGTGATGGAGGGGAAAGAGGGTGATGGAGGGGAGAGGAGGGGGAGAGAGTGGGGGAGGGTAAGAGAGAGGGAGGGGGGGAGAGGGAGTCTGTTATTCTCCATCACACTCTTTTCCCTCTCCCCTCTGTGCTTACTCACCCTCTACTTTACCCTCACCTCTACTTTACCCTCACCCTCTACTTTACCTCACCCTCCTTGTTATGATTTGGCAGGTACTACTCTGAGTAAGTGTGATGACAAGTCACTTGCAATGCTTACAGATGCTTACTATACAATGACTGATGGTTCAATGTATGATTACTGATGGGTAGTAGTAGTGGCATGATAACTGATGAAGGCATGCACCTCCCATAGTTATAAGTGTGCTGCTGACTGTTGTGGTCAGCAGCCTGGCCTTTTTGTGGACTTGTGGAATCTGATCTCTTGCTTCTTCTCCAACTCTCAAAGAACACCGTCATGTGATCCATCAGTTGAACTTGCATCGTAGGGAGGCACCTTTGAGTGTCCTCAGAAACTACACCATTATCACTGGCTGCCCCACTGGTGTCTCCAGCAGCTTTGCTGAGTTGTCCACATTCCCACCATTGTGTCTTTGTGCTCAAGTCAAGCTAGTGCCCCACCTGTGCATTACACTCCTCTTTACCCTTACCCTCTCTTCATCACCCTCTTCTCACCATTTCTGTTTTCTCACCCTCACCATCTTGTCATCTCCCTTGTTCACCCTCTTACTCACCCTTGCCCTTACCCTCATTCCTCCACCCTTCTTGTGCTCACTCTTCCTCACCTCTTCTTCACCCTCTTCATCTTTTTGCCATTGCTCTCTTCTTCACTGTCATCATCATCTTCACTTCCTCCATTTCACTGTTGCCTTATTTTTCATCCTCTTTGTCTTCTTCTTCCACTCCCTTGTTTACCTCCCTCATTCACCTCATGCTCTCCCTTGTTCTTATTCTTCCTTTCCTTCTCTTCTCCTTTTCATTTACATATTTCCTTTTTACCCCTTTGTATTTGTTACCCTCACCTTCATCCTTGCCCTCTTCTACACCTTTGCCTTCCTCTTCACCCTCTCCACATTCTTTACCCTTGCCTTCTGCATCCTCTTTGTCTTATTTCCTCTTGTTCACTCTCATTCTCTCACACTCACCACACACTCACACTTCTTCACCCTCTCTGTCTTCTTCACCCTTGCCTCTTTCTTCATTTGTCTTTTTCTGACCCCATTTCTGACCCTCACACCTCATTCTCACTCTCCCTTGTTCACTTTCTTGCTTTCCCTGGTTCTCATCCCTCTCTTGCTCTTGCTTATCCTTTTTCTATCATTCACTCCCTTCTTGTTTACTTTCCCCTTTCCTTGCCTTTCTCCTCACCTCCTTCTTCACCATTTCCCTCTTTTCACCCTCTCCATCTACTTCACCCTCCTCATCAGGAGCCAACATCACCCCCCATCTGACTGTATCCATCCCTCCCTGGCTCATGGTGTCCACAAAAGTGACATGTAGATGAGTTTTTCTTTCCATCCCATATTGATATTGTGGCATGCATGCTAATGGCAGTCACAACCTTTTACCATCCCCTCTACCCCAACATGCTCACCAGCTGCCTCAAACTGCACTGCATGAATCCATGCTGCCACCACACCAACTTAGTGTGTCAGATGGCTCAAACTGACTAATTCAAATAAAATCATTAAATTTATGAGAGTATTTGAGAAGACAGATATCTTTACATGCTAGCATCAGCTCTGCCAATGCTAAGCAATCTGAGCAGCCATTTCAGAGTTATTTGACTGGATAGCATTGAGCAACAGCTGAGGTTTTGTCAGCCAAGCAAATAACTTATGGGCAGTTGCTTGGATCACTTAGAGTTGGCTGAGGAGCCATTGATATGCCCAGCTTGCTGCTGGCCATACATATCAATGCTTTTGCAGATTCCAACCAGAATTAACAAGTGAACTGCTAACAGCATATACAATATGGCAATGGTCCACCAACAGCAGGGGCAACCCAACTATAGGTTAGGGTACATGCAGAAGCCAACAGGTGGACAAACAGTAAAGGCCAAGCAATGAGCAAGCAGGATGGCACACCGACAGACAGTGAGTGAGGTATAGCAAAGCATAAGCAAAACATTGCAAACAAAAGGGGGTAGTGCTGTGGTGGGTGTCACCTATGGAACCCTTTGGTGAACCTGCAAAGAGTGGGCTGACTTGGTGGCCCACATGGGCAGAAAGGCCTAGGCAAGGAGGGTCACAGGACAGTGCCGCACTATGCAGGCATAACCCCTTGGCTCAAGAAAGGTATATTGTGCATAAAAACAAGTATGGTAATGGAACACTGACAGCAGGAACAAGGCAATCCTCATGGCTGCCTGGGGATGGTTAGGCAGCAATGAGGGGCAGGAACTACCTCAGCCAACAAAGCTACTGAGCAAACTGTGTTGGTTGACCACCAGTACTGCATGGGTAACTGTTGGCAATGCATGGCCCATTGGGCATGGTGCAGAGGAAGGCTTGGAATTTAAGCAGTAGCAGTAGGGATTTTTGTATTGAACAGCACCTCACCACAGGACCTCAGGCCCACCTACCTTACTCCTCTCTACCCTCTACATCTCAATTATTACCCTTTGTGTCACTCATTGACACCTCCCAAAGCCTTGCTTTCATTGAGAATCACTGATGCACCTGAGCATGCTCACCCGTGGCAAAGCTAGGACCAGTTGCACAACATCACAATTGTTGTTGGTAATGGTTGGCATCAACAAGGCCTGATTCTCTATCTTCAGCAATACACAGCACACTTACTGATGATATCATGCTCTCAGCAGGAGTGTTCTATTTCTTGACCTCCTGAACTCAAGGGCCCTTGGTCATATTGCTACACAGTTGTAGGCAATTTAGGGTATCACTGTTAGATCTTATATTATTCTATCCACCTAAATAACCTCAGAATTTTTGCAAAGAAGGCAAAGGTGAAGAAGAGGGTGAGGATGAAGTTGATGGAGAGGTAAAAGAAGAAGGTGAGGGTAACAAATACAGAGAGGGTAAAGAGGAAATGTATAAATGAGAAGAAGAGAAGGAAGAGAAGAACAAGAAAAAGGAAGAAGAAGAGGGTGAATGAGAGTGAGTGAACAAGGGAGTGGAAGAAGAAGACAAAGAGGATGAAAAGTAAGGCAAGGGTGAAATGGATGGAGAAAGTGAAGATGATGACAGTGAAGAAGAGAGAAAAGGCAAAAAGATGACAAGGGTGAGGAAGAGGTACAGGGGAGAGTGAACACAAAAGGGAGAGGAGGAATGAGGGTAAGGGTGAGGGCAAGTAAGAGGGTGAACAAGGGAGATGATAAAAGTGATGGGGGTGAGAAGACAGAAATGTTGAGAAGGTGAGGGTGAAGAAGGTGATGAGGGTGAAGAGGAGGGTGCAGATGAAGAAGAGGGTAAGGGTGTAGAAGAGGGTGAGTGAGCACAAGGAGAGAGGGAAAAGGGGAGTGATGGAGAATAAGAGAGTCCCCCTCCCTATTACCCTTCCTCTCTCTATTACTGCCCATCAGCCTATCACCCTCCATCACTCCCTTCCCCTCCCCCCTCCAACTCCATCACCCTCTCACACTTCATCACCCCCACCCCCACCCCCTTTCCCCCTTCCCCTCCATCCCTCCATCCCTCCATCCCTCCATCCCTCCATCCCCTCCCCCTCCATCACCCCCTCCCACTCATCCTCATCCTCACCCTCCATCACCCCCTCACCCTCACCCTCTATCACCCCCTCACCCTCACCCTCTATCACCCCCTCCCCCTTCCCCTCATCCTCTATCACCCCCTCCCTCCTCACCCTCACCCTCCCTCACCCCCTCACCCACCCCTCCTCCTTCATCACCCTCTCCCCCCTCCCCCTTCATCACCCTCTCCCCCCTCCCCCTTCATCACCCTCTCCCCCCTCCCCCCCTCCATCACACCTTCCCCCCTCCCCCTCACCCTCTATCACCCCCTCACCCTCCCCCCTCCCCCTCCCCCTCTCCTCCATCACCCCCTCCCCTCTCCCCTTCACCCTCTATCATCCCCTCTCCCTTCTCCAAGTCCCACCCCTCATCCTCCATCATCAGCTCCCCCCTCCCCCTCTCCTTCACCCTCTATCACCCCCTCCTCCTCCCTGTCACCCACCATCACCCCTCCCCCCTCCCCATCACCCACCATCACCCCCTCTCCCCTCCCCCTCACCTGCCATCACCCCCCCCTTCCCCTCTGTCTCCCCCTCCTCCTCTGTATGTACACAAACATGTCCCAATAGTCTGGTGGCCACCCAGTGGCTAGGGGCAAGTCACATCAGTGACATTCCCACCACTGCGCACACCAAATCCAAGTCCAAATACATGCTCCTGGTGACACCAGCCCCTGGGGCGATACACCTTGTATTTGACTTGATTAAGGTGGATGTTTTAGGCCACCATCCCATATACGGACATGGTTGCTCCCATGGCCGGTGCATTTGCTGCTTGCCTGCCGTTGCGAGGCTGGCAGAGGGCATGAATATCACCCCTCACATTGGCATTTGCAGGCATGTTTGCAGGGTGATGCAAGCACAAACATAGGTGGCTCATGTGTACAAATGCACACAATGTTGAGCCCAGCTGCACAAGGGCATGAATGTTGCCCCACATGTTTGCGGGGGGTTTGTGTGGGATTATGAGCACAAACCAAGATGGCTCATGTGAATGAACACATGCCATGTCAAGCTGTGCAGCCAGCCCCTTCAGCTGTGGCTACAGTCAGGAGCAGTCAAGGGCATTGCCACAAACAATGTCATGCGTGCATGCAAATGTAAACAAGCATGCAGGGGGGTAATATGGGGGGGGCAAGGATGGTGTGTATTTTGGAAGATATGAGTGCAAATACAATCAAAAACTATAGCTACGAGCATGGAGGGGATGTAGAAGGGTGGGGAGGGAGTACACTAGCCCTGTTCAAGGATGGGGGGGCAGGGGGTGAGCGGGAGGTCTTGACCAGCACCACCCTGTTTTGGCACATTCTGTAAGCATGTGAGTAGGGGGTGAGCACAGAGTGGAGGGGGCATACCTTCCCTGCACCCACTTTGTGAGGAATCAGGGTGGGGCAATAATGGAGGGGGAGGTGGGGCTCTGCCATTCATGTGAAAATGGGTGTGAGGGGGGTGGGGTGAAATGAACTGGTCCCATGTTCATATTCTGTTCAAGCATTGTCTGTAAGTAAATGATGGAATGGGGTGAAAGAAAAGTGGGGGGTGCATATCATTTCTCTGCTGGCATGCATTCTTGTGCCACTTTTGCAGCGGGAGGGAGGGAGGTGGAGGTGGAGACAAGGCTTGGATTGTTGATGATCCAAACCTCAATGTGAAATGAAAAATGCAGGCCCTGAGGCAGTAAGGTATGTGGAGCCAGGATGAGGTGGAGTGGAGGGGGGAAGGGGGTGAGAGGGCTGCAAACAAGACAGCAGACAATGCACTCATGCATTAGCTGGGACAAGATATAAGTAAAAAATGGGCAAAATAAAATGACTGAGTACATACCAGGGACCAAGAAGCATCCCAAAAACTTGGAGGGGAATCTGTGACAAGAGCAAAACTGTGTGCAATGCAGCAAGAATGACTCTGAGGCAGGGGCCACACAAGGCATGTGGACCAGCCTGTGAGCGGGCACCTTATAAGCCATTTGGAGACAGTTGGCTTTGGAGTCCAATGCAAGGTAAAGAATGTGAGGGGAACAAGTGTGTGTGCATGTGGCATGTGTGTGTGTAGACAGCAGGGGGGGCAAGGCAAGTGGCAATGTCATGGAAAATGCAAAACTGAAATGGAAGGTGTGCCACGCAATGGCAATCTGCTCGTCTCAGAGGCTCAGAGGCCTGAACATTGTGACCCCTGCTGTTGCTTCACCTGCAGCACCATGTACAATAAAATTGTTTTAATTTCTTTGATATTGTTAGTGATTCATTGTCTCACTTATCTCTCAGATCCCCAGGTTGTGTAGGAGTTTCTATGATGGATCCTAAAGTGTCACCAACACCAACACCAACTCAGCCCAAAACACAGCCCCTAGCATCTTCCTCTTGCCAGCAATACTCTTCTGAACATTCCACCACAGCCACCCATCCCCAACACATTGACTTGCAGGCCCTCCACTCATCATATCGTAGTACAGGTCATACTCTTGAGAAAATATGGCCTCAACAAGTGAGGTCACCAAGATCATCAAGGCTACCCAATCTCTCAGAATCAGACCAGGAGCTTGTGCTAGCATTGGGCCGGGAAGAGGTCTACAAGTGCATGTCTGAGAACCACAAGTTCCACATTGATCTTGTGCAGGAGGTTGCAGCAGGGCAACAAAGCCTTGAGCATACAGACCAGGTGTTGTGCAGCATGTGCAAGGCAGCAGAGCATGAGTATGCAAGCATGAGTATGCATGCATACTCAAGCAAGATGTTGGTGTAGATCTCCAAACAGGAGTGTACCAAACAAGTGAGGAAGAGGAAGCTGCTGCAAACTTAGGGAATGAGGAGCATGCTTGATTGGCATCAGATATTTAAATGACAAACAGAGGTGGGCACATGGACAGTGACACCAATTCTGTGAAGCTGACTTTGATAAGGTTCATATGAGCCAGGTGGACATCATATTTACTGGGCCTGAAGGCTGTACTTAATGTGGTGTGATTATCTATGAATCTGTATTTCTCCTCTTCAGTCTTGTGACTTGTCCCTTGACTTGTCCTATGCTTTCCTTCTGTATAGCCAAGAAATGGGCAATTTTTCAATTAATAAATTGAGAGGGGTGGTAAGGAAGTGAGTGATGGCACAGGCACAAGTGAGGGTAGATGCAATGAAGGAGTTAAGAGTGAAGCAGTACAAGGAAAGGGTGGATATGTTTAAGGGTGAGTACAGAAGAAAGTGAGGGTGATGGTGGGGAAGAAGAGCTGAGTATATGAGGAGGATATGTGATTGTTGGGCAAGGGCAGGCAAGGGTGAGGTAAGGGAAGAGGGTGGTATAAAAGAATGAAACTAGAAAGAGGAAGAATGATATATTTTTGTTAGGAAGCAGGATGAGTTATATTGATGGTGTAGACTTGAGGTGAGGTGCAGGGAGCATGAGGGAAAGAAAGAGTGAGAGTACAAGATGGGGTGAGGTGAGCAAGAGTGAGAGCAAGGCAGAGGAAGAGCATGATTGCAAGGGCAAGGCAGAGAGAGAGCTTAGGGTGGAGGTGAGTATGAGGGCAAGGGCAGAGGCAGATAGTGTATGGCACAGGTTATGGAACCTGTATGGGTATAGGCCACCAGTTTGCAAGGGTTCAGATAGGCCCTCCAAAAACTGTACCTGTGGAGCAGGTTCATGGTTTTCATGGGAATGTGTGTAGATATGTGTGATACACACAGTTCTGACCCACCAGGGTCCATCACCCTCACCCTACAGAATCCAATACCCTAAAGATAGTGTCACATTTGACATCGTTCAGACTAGTTGATAAGCATGATGACATGTTATTGGGAGTTTTGGAATGCTTACCATTCAGTATTGACTACAATAGTAAGCACCTATTAGTCATGGACACTTATGCATTGCCAGTATTGGTACAGCCAGTGTTTCAGGTATTTTTAGTATTGATAAGTGACTCATTCCTAGGATTGTTGTATTAGGATTTTGTTTTGAGCTGCACTTTAAAGCCAGTGAGTAACTGTATATTACATGTAGTGATAGGACCATAGCTTGCCAGCTTGGTCTTCTTGGATCATCACCAGTGTTTCCCTCTCACTCTAAAGCATAATTCTTTGACTTATAGTGTGCTGTTAAACTTGGAAAATGAATGTGTCAATCAAGAACACCAGAGCAAGGGAGCAGCTTGGGGAGACGAGGGGAGCACACTGAGGGAAAGTGAACAACTGGATGATTATTCGAGAGTTTACAAGGTGTTTTTTATACAATATAGCTACACTCTTTAGGAGACAGGGGCAACGAGAAATAGATACAAAGATATAGTGGTCGAAATGAATAAAATCAAGAATGGATTGGAGGGACTCTGTGATAGGGGTGCTGAAGGGATTTGATCGTGCTTGTCCAAGATAGCTGATACTTCAGAAATACAACATGTGCTCTTTCTTGCTTCTTCATCTCTTGATTGTTGCCAGTCTATCAACTGAAGATTAGTCTTTGACTACCCAAGTGTCCAGAAGAGACCTAGAGGCTGAGCAACTTAGTTATGTTGCCTGATCATCATTGTTTTCTTGTCACACTTTGACTTTGAGTCCAAGTCAGACTAGCATAAGGTGATAACAATACAGATAGGTTTTATTGTATTTCTCAGAGTGGGTGAGGGTATTCCAGCTATACATCTGTACTACACTACCAGTGTTTAGTAACAATGAACAAAGTATAGATTAAAGTGATGATGCAGTGATGATATAGCCAGCATGCCACTGGCCATATATGCTGATGTTTTTGCAGATCTTGAGGACAGACAACAAGCCAACATGAGCTTCAAAGATCATCTCTGATCACATTCCCTCCACCACACCTGTTCACCAAGGAATACTTCCTGCAACAGGTTCCTCAGGACACCAATTATTTATTTCATAGTCATGTTGGTTTTCAAGATCATCTTTGACAACATTTCCTCCACCACACCTGTCTTCACAAGGTATACTGACTGCAACAGGTTCTTCAGGACACCAACTATTTATTTCATAGTCATGTTGGTTCCCAAGATCATCTCTGGCCACATTCCCTCATCAGTTGCTGGTTGTTTATTTCAGCATTTACTAGGCTTCCAAAATCATCTGTGATGACACTTATTTGAAAAAGTCCTGGTGCATTGTTGGCCAAGGCATGTTTGAGCTCTGGGAGATCAACCAGATGGAGTGCAAAATGTTCTCCTATTTGGAATGGCAACTAAATGTAGATCCCACCACCTTATGTGACTTTGAGAGTTATATATAACACAATTTCACCAGTCATGGGCCTTACCAGACAGTTGTGCTGCCTCAGACCATGCCAGCACCTTTTACACATACTTATAATCCTGTCATTCACAGCCCATGTCTTGCTCCCAAAAGATGCTCCCATTATCCTCAGTGTTATGTTTAGACTTATCACACTATGTCGTCACATGGACTATCATTGGGACCAGATTTGTTTCCTTGTTATCATCCCCTCCCCTTCATACTAGTTGTACCATCTGATGCTCTTATCTCTTATCTTTTCAACAATGTTCTATGATGTTCTATACGATGTCATACTATTACAGGGACTAGGGTAATTGTGGCACTCTGATACACATACTAGTAGTATTAGTGGCTGATCCTAGGATACATACTACCAGTTGTGGCTGATCTGTAACTGTATATAAACTGTACTATCAGTAGAATTAGGCCTTAGGTCTGAGTTCTTGTACCAACTCAACATTCATACCTCAGAACTCCAGAACTGTCTAAGTTCAGATGACTAGCAGTATTCCCCTCTCTGTGATGAGCATAGTCCTGTCAACTGCCTTGTTCACATATCACCTTGTACACCTAGGGTATTCCCCTATGCCTTCACTGTCACTCTGGTTTATCAACATTCAGGATTCCCTCATCCCTTGGAGACTAGTCAGAGTCTTCATGTCACAAGCATACCAAGACACTTACTGTCTGGGTATGACCACCACAATAAGCAGTAATTGGTCATGGACTCATATGTTGTCATCTCATTGTGTTATTTGTGCACTTGGCTTACTGATTCCAAGGATTGTTGTAGTAGGACCTACTCTTCACTAGGATAGTTGTACTAGGGTTTATGACTTGTACTATATGACCAGCTGCACTTTAAAGCCAGCAAGTACTTGTATATAAGTTTTACCATAGAAGACAAAGCCTTCAGCTTAGTCTTCTTGACTATCACTGCCCAAATTGTATCATTCTCTTATCTCTTCCATCTCTTGCTCTTCAACAAGTTGTCTATCTGTCTAAAGTCACCCTTTGTTTGGTTGACTATCAAGCCTGTCTTCACACAGACCTAGTTCCTAAGAAGAGGACTGGTGGGTTTGCTCCATGTATTCGCTAAGTTGTTCAGTGCCTTGTTCCTGCATATCTGCCTAAGTCAGGCAAGTGTTAGGTGATAATGCAACATTTCAAGAACATTGATGTCTTATTCAGTCTAGAAACCAAGGCCATGGTTCCTCTGCTCAAGTTGAGCTGAATGTACAGTACAGTTGATACATAACACCCAGCCCAGTGATTACATACCCCTCCTTTTCCCCTGATACCTTTGAGGCCTCTTATTTGGCTTCAACTTCCCCTGCGCTGTCAGAATCATCAAAGACCACCATCACAGAATGATCCCAGCTTAAGCAAAACTGAGAACTGTCACACCACCAGTGCTCCCTCAAGTGCTCTCCCTCAACACCAAGGCTACTTACTCATGGTCAATTTGTATTTGTGATGCAGCATGTCTGGTGACTTGGTGTCGGTGAGGGGGTTCATAGGTAAGCCATTTTCTTTCCTTATCTCCTCACTACCCCCTTGCTTATCACATATCACAAATGACTTGTGCATGACCCTTCTTTATGTCCTGTGTGGTATGCATCTTTTTCCAACAATTACCATAGTTACAATCATGTAAATATTTCCTACTCATCAATGAAGTCAGAGAATACACAGTGTGTGCCAGAAAAATGTCAACAAGATGTGTATAGTATTCCTAAAAAAATGGTCAGGTGGTGTGATTGTGGTGAGGGTGTGATTGATAAAAAAGAGTGTTGGCAGTTGACTTTTGCTATGTCACTGGGGAGGTTGCCTGACTCAAATTGAAGTGCCTTTCATGACTGAGGCAGGCCTGCACAAACATGAGGAATTTGGCACTCTCTTTCTCAAATGTCATCAAAAACTGGGGGTCTTGGAATTGGATTTGGCACTCAAGGGGTCAAGAAGTCTTGCAACTCATGGCTGAACCTTATCCTCTGTGCTCACCTCACAGGGATGATAGGGGTCTTGAACCTCTATCTAGACCCAAATTCAAAGTGTGGCTGGATGAGTGCATCAGTAATGGTTGCCAAAGTGGAAGGGTGTGGTGTGGGATGTGCACAAAATCTCTGGGAGTGGATACTCACCTTAATCCAGTCTGGGGAGCTCCCTCTGTGCCATCTTGGCCCACCAAAATGGAGCATTCTTGATGATGAAGATCTTGCAACAACTCTTAAGGCTCTGCTCATGTCCCACACAAAGGGTCGCTATATCATGGCAAGTGATGTTGTGGAACTTGTCTCTAGCCCAGTCATACAGGGCAAGTTCTCACAGACTGAGATTTCCCACACTTCAATTTCAGAGCACACAGCATGTCGCTAGTTGCAAAGCCTTAGCTATCACTATGGCCCCATGTGCAATGGCATGTATCTTGATGGACATGAGCATGAGGATGTTGTGGCATACAGAGATGCCTTTGTTGCAAGATGGAAGGCATATGAAAAGCAATTTCACACCTGGGACAGTGATGGCATTGAACACAGACCCCAAAATGCTTTCCCTGTGAGGGGTGGAAGATTCAGATTGATCATTATCACCCATGATGAATCAGTGTTTTATCAAAATGACTTCAGAAGGACCCACTGGATTGCAAGTACCAGTAAAGCCACACCACTTCCAAAGGGTGATGGGCAGTCAATCATGGTGACAGATTTTCTAACAGCTGAGTGGGGTTGCTTGCTTGATAAGGGACCTGATGATATTATTGAGTCTGTCTTCAACTCTTTAAAGGCCCACTTTTATATTGACTATTTTGCAGAGAAGCAAGGGTCATCTTCAAACCAGGCATTAAGAGTGATGGCTGGTTCACTTCAGCAAACCTGCTTCAACAGGTGGACTATGCCATTGATATTTTTGAGGGCAAGACCAGGGAAACTCACAGGGGCCTTTTCTCTTTGACAATGCCCCTTCACACAGGAAAAGAGCTGGCAATGCCTTATCAGCAAAAAGAATGCTTAAAGGTATTTTTATCCTGATTTCACTTCTATTGGGTGGACAACTTGCCATGCAGCACCCAGGGCCAAGTGGGCCAACTCTAAAGATGGATCAAGGATGCACCAGGGTGTAAACCCTCTGACTGGGGAGGGCCAGAATTTCTATTTTCCTGATGACCATCCCACCATGCCTGGGTGGTTTAAAGGGATGGAGCATATTATTCAGGAGTGTGGTCTTTGGCCAGAAACTGGTTTGCTTGCAGAGTGCTGAGGCTCCAAATGCCCTCCTGGCAGAGATAACTGCTGCTGTTAGACCCTTCTCTTCAACCAACCTGACTTTGTTTCTCAGAAGTCAGAACTTGAAGAGCTTATTGAGAAGCATGGCCACTTCTATGATTTTTACCCAAAATATCACTGTGAATTAAACTTTATTGAACAGTACTGGGGTGCTGCCAAGCTTCACTTTCAGACTGTAGGGAGAGGAGCAACCATTGATGAGATGAAAAAGAAGGTACTGGCTTCTCTGGATGACATACCCATTGAACAAGTTTGTCAGTGTGCACAGACTTTTTCTTACTCTGTTCATTTCTTTCTTATGGCATCTATAGATATGCTAATCACTCAGCAAGGTTTATTTCATGCCCATGGTTAGGGCTTGACAAGTGCACAGGCAGCATGGGCAAACAGAAAGTATCACAGTCATCACACCCTTCCCTCAGATATGATTAGAGTGATACAAGATTCAATACTCCAATCAGGAAATTTTCTACGATACATGAAATCTTTCCCTTCAGCTTTCCTATCAACATTGTAGCTAAACTCTAGTCTGAAACACAGATTTGTCTGCTTATGTAATCAGGTACAGAACCTAACCCTAGGGTTTGTGGTTTAAGTTAGGGTTCCTGGTTCCTGATGTCCTCTGCCTTATGACTCATGGTCTCACCTCAGTGAGACATTTATCCAAAGTTCCTCTGTTTCCCACCAAGTGTGTTATGCCTGCTGTGTGGTAGGGTGTCAGTGAGAATGACCTGTATCATGAATATGGGATCCCTCCTTTCTCAACTATCCCATGGCAATGTATCAAGTCCCTTGATGGCTAGAAATCCCACTCCCTTCAGCCTCTTTCTACACATGCTCCTCCTTAAGCAACAATCCATAATAAGCTTGCTCTCCTCCTGTGCTTTCTGCTTGCGCTCCTCCTCCTCAGACACCTTCTGTTCCAGTTCCAACACTTCTGCAACTACCTCCCCTACCTCCAGTGCCTGACCAGGCATTTCCTCAAGCCCAGGCATCAGTTCTGGCTCTGCAGTGACCATCGTATGTGTATACATCTCCTGAGGATCTTGTGTGGGCTACTTTGGGCTCTGCATATCATGCTCTAAGGCATTGTAATGCCCACAAATGCCTTGAGCCTGAAATGTCACGTGTTCACAACATTCAGATTTGAAACCCTCAGACTTCCACCTCATGTTTTCTTATTGTCTACCCCCATCTCGCTCACCCAAGTCACTCATTATCCATTTCCCCTTCTATCTCTTCCACTGCCGACTGACAACCTTCATTAATCCCAAGACAGCCATCATGAGCCTCATGGCATCCCTCGTGCCCAGTACATGTGGCTGCAATTGCCGGTGTCATCACTTGGCCATGTTTTCTTACTTCCCAAATATTCATTCCTCGTGCTATCAACCTCATGTTTTCACCAGTCTACTCCCCCTCCCTTCATCCCCTTTCAATTCCCTTTTCCCCACTTTCTCTCTTTCTCTCACATTGCTCATTTCCAACATCATTTATTCTTAGATACGGCTCAGATGTATTTAAGGGCTAATGACTTGGGTCAAGAAGATTGTCAACTTTTTCACCTTCTTATCTGCATGTGCTCTAGGCTTTCAAAGGGACAAACAGTGGCAACAAGCTAGGTCTATGAATTAGGCAGCTCCAGTCAGTTTGCCCTTGAACATCTTCCTCTTTCCCTTCAAGATTGAATATTGTCTCACCTGCTCATCGACTACTGACATCTGAAATCTTAAGAATACCTCTGCATCAGCTCAGCCCTCCTCAAGCGATGCCTTTCCTCTGAACGCCAGCCATGGCTTCAGCATGCCCTCACACTGCCTTACTTCTGACCTCTGGACTATTGGCCGTCTCAACTTAACAGCTTCCCCACTGCTCTTGGCCTGACCGTTTCTCATGCACGTGCTTTCGAGCTCATACAGCATATGAGATGATGTAGACAGGAGGATGATGGAATGATGGACAATCATAAGAAGATAGCTAGCCGGACCAAGATCAGGTGAGAATGGAAAGTTACCAAGTCCAACAGTCAAGCTGCCTTTACACCAGTCACTGGTTATTTATTTCAGCATTTATCAGGTTTCCAAAATCATCTGTGACAACATGTATTTGAACAAGTCCTGGTGCATTGTTGGCCATGACATGTTTGAGCTCTGAGAGATCAACCAGATGGAGTGTGAAATGTGCTCCTATTTGGAATGGTAACTAAATGTAAATCTCACCACCTTACATGACTTTGAGAGTTGCATACAACAAGATTTCATCAGTCATGTGCAGTAAAAAAGGAATTCAAGTGAAAGTCAGGCTAAAGTTGAAAAAACCTGCATTTCAGTCAATGTTTAGTCAAAGGTCAACTACTAGTCAATGAAAGTCAATTTCAGAAAATCAAAAATGATCAAAGGTAAATGTGACTCGGGGAAAAAATCACAAAAAGTTTTAGCTTACTGGCATTTTGTTGATGTGCATAACCAAATTAGGCAATGTGAATGGCAAGTCAGTACAAGTCAGTACACAGTCAATGAAAGTCAAAGCTGACTTGGGGGAAAAAAGTAGAAAAAATTGACATGACTTGGAGTGCATAACCAAATTAGGCAATGTAAATGGCAAGTCAGCACAAGTTGGTGCACAGTCAATGAAAGTCAAAGTTGACTTGGGGAAAAAAAGTAGAAAAAATTGACAGAACTTAGAGTGCATAACCAAATTAGGCAATGTGAGTGGCAAGTCATCACAAGTCGGTACACAGTCAATGAAAGTCAAAGCTGGATTGAATTACCAAATTAGGCAAAGTTGATTGCTGGTCAAGCTGCAGTGCTGCTGCACTCATTGTAAGTCATGCAGGAGACTTAAGAAAGGGGGTGAGGCCAGTGAAGGATATAGAGAAAGTTTGCATGGGGAAGATGTGCATAAGAAAAGTGTATATGGAGGAGGAGGTGGGGGCAGGGAAGGTGTGCATGAGGCAGGAGGTGAATGGATGAGGAAGGTGGCATAGGGGATGGGGTGAGGAGGATGGGTAAAGTGTGCATGGGAAAGGGAATGGGGAGGATGTGAATGAGGAAGGAGATGAAAGGATGGGGAAGAGGCATATTGGTAAGGGGGTGAGGGATTAGGGAAGAGGTGCATAAGGAATGGGTTGACAGGATGCAAAGGGGGTGTATGTGTATGTGCCTGGGGGTGGGATGGTGAAATGAGGAATGGTTGCATGTGTGTGGAGGTGGGAGTGGTGGATACATGAAAGGGGTGAATGTAGGCCTTGGATGAAGATGAGATGTTAGAAGATGATGATCTTGAACTTTTAATAAGAACACCAGAGAAACTTTTGTGGGTTGAAAGAATAAGTGAACTTACCTCAATGTGGGTGCAATTCTGGGCCTCCACCAGTTCCTTCTACATCTAGGCACAAGTCTGTGGTTGAGTCTTCTAAGGATGATCTTGATGTATGTGTGCTTCAGAGTGAAGATGGTGAATATGAGGAAGGAATGCATGTGAGCTTGGATGAAGATGAGACGTTAGAAGATGATGATCTTGATCTTTTAAGAACATCAGAGAAACTTTTACACATAACAAGAACAAGTTAACTTGCCTCAATGTGGGTGCAATTCTGGATCTCCACCATTTCTCTCTACATGTAGGCACAAGTCTGTCATTGAATCCTCTGAGAGTGATCTTAGTGTACATTTACCTTGGAGCAGAGTGATGGATATGAGTAACAGGTGCAAGTGAGCCTTGGATGAAGATGAGATGTTAAAAGATGATGATCTTGATCTTTTAAGAACACCAGAGAAACTTTTACAAATAACATGAACAAGTCAATATGCCTCAATGTGGGTGCAATTCTGAGTCTCCATTGTT
Organism: Lactarius quietus; assembly: GCA_015025155.1. Taxonomy (NCBI): domain Eukaryota; kingdom Fungi; phylum Basidiomycota; class Agaricomycetes; order Russulales; family Russulaceae; genus Lactarius; species Lactarius quietus. The sequence continues at coordinate 61,409 of WITN01000341.1, read as the reverse complement.
TCCCTCTACATCTAGGCACAGGTCTGTGGTTGAGTCTTCTGAGGATGATCTTGATGTATGTGTGCATTGGAGTGAGGATAGTGAATATGAGGAATGGATACATGTAAGCCTTAAATGAAGGTAAAATGTTAGAAGATGATGATCTTGAACTTTTAATACGAACACCAGAGAAACTTTTGTACATTGCAAGAATAAGTTAACTTGCCTCAGATTTGGGTGCAATTCTGAGTCTCCACCTATTACCTCTACATGTTGGACTCTCTACCTTGTATTTTTAATGAAAACCTTTCTTGTCCCTAATATATCATGTTGATTCTCAAATGATGAATGACTAAGAGAGAGTTCACTAGTTCACTTCACTAGCATACTTAGTGCAGATTCCTATAATTTTTTCATCATCACTAAACTACAAGAAGACTGGCATGGCTGACAGTGAGATCTCTTCACACTTGAGTCCATTGTTCTCTGAGAGACTACATGCTTCATCAATTCATCGCAGAGCTTTCTGAAATACATCCTGAACTACTTGACAACAGTTGGAATGTCCTATGTCTAGATGTACATGCACATTAATATCATTCTCAGAAGTCTCAACCATAGACTTGTGCATAAATGTAGAGGGAAATGGTGGAGACCCCAAATTGTACCCACATTGAGGCAAGTTCACTATTCTTGCAACCTGCAAAAGTTTCTCTGGTGTTCTTATTAAAAGTTCAAGATCATCATCTTCTAACATCTCATCTTCATCCAAGGCTTATGTGCATCCCTTCCTCATATTCACCACCCCCACTCTTACACACTTGCACATCAAGATCATCCTCAGAATACTCAACCACAGATTTGTGCCTAGATGTAGAGGCAATAGGTGGAGACTGAGAATTGCACCCACATCTGTTCAACTGGTATCATCAGGTACTAGATACAGGGCACACATTCTGGATATACTCCAGGAAGTTCTGCAATAGAGTGTATGGTCTCTCAGAGGACAAGGAACCAAGTGTGAGGACACCACCAAGAGCTGTTGGCCATACCAGCTTTCTTATAGTAGTCTAATGATAAGGGATATTTGAGGGGCACTTGTGTTGTGTAACCTAGTGAATTACTGTCAGTCATTTTTCTCACTGCATCAAGTTATGGGGCCAGCAGAAGAAATTAACATAAGGTGTGCTTGACATTTGTCTGCTGGAAGGGGCTGCAGTTGGTCTGCCTCACTTAAACAAATTATAAAACCAGCTTAGAAACTGACAGACTGGAGAGCTTATGCATGGCTTGAGAGCTTGGCTGGAAGACAGGCTAAGAATGTGAAGGCAATGCATTGCAGATGTTTGTTTGTCATTTGACTGCTTACAGTCTGCTTCCATGCTCAAGATACTTTTATAAATAGCTTTCAATATCTTTACATACAGCATACAGTACAAGTATAAGAATCAGATCTACTATTTACTCCTCTTCTTCCTCTTCAATCTCAAACTCCTCAACATTAAGCATATCTAATCCTGCATGTTGTCTTCAGACATGAACTCTTGACTCCACCACCCAAATCCCAACCAATTTAGTGATATGAGAGGTTTCCAACACCACATAGTCTTTAGACCACTCTCCACACCATCTTCAATGTATGTCAACTGTTCTCACAAGCTGATAAAAGACTACCAATTTGTGGCCACTGTCTAGTAGAGAGTAAAATGCCATTGCCTCTCCAAAAATGGGCACCTCTTCCTGATATTCAAAGTATCTATGTGACCTGGAAGCTTGGCCTCCTTGCTCAGATATTCTGCTCCTTGATGTGACATCTCCTGGGAATTTACACTTCCCCCATCTCTGAACTTTCAGGTCCATATCAAAATCCTCTTTAAGATAATCACAAATTGCAGCAATGTGATGATAATATTCTGAGGATTCATTCATTTCCCCCCTTTTGATTGGAAGTGACTGATATAGATGTTCAGACTTCCTTTTCTCCTTGGATTGTGTTTTTAAGAAAGAATACTTCAAGGTCAGCACCTTGTTTTTGCCCTTTCAAAAAGCATTGTGGCAATGTTGCCAAATGGTGCTTTTTTAGATCTGAATTTATGACCAATCTCTCCAATGGCCCTTTCAACTGTGGCTTGAGAACCAAATCTGATTGAGCCATTCCATGCAATATGGGTCGGGACATGAATCAATTGCCAGAAGCACAGTCTGCACCTTGAAACTTTGGTTGGATCATTATGAACATAAAGCCTTTTAAATCCTATAAGGAAAAATGTAACTTGAGAATATAAGGCTGCTGAGTCATCATTACACTTTTGTGTGTGAGACATTGCAACTTCAACAATATTCACAAACTCCACAAAGTTCTCTAGCACATCTTCATCAAATCCTAGCTCCCATGCCATTGGTATGATAAAGTAATGAAGGACAGCCATCCACTCATAAATTTTGTATTGGCTGTGGTGCTTTTTGTACAGGTTTCTGATTGGACACAAAATGATGGTGGGAGTGTCTTTACTGCCCTCTCAATCTCTTCACCATGTTCTGAGGCCATTTCTGCACTCATATGTATCTTCTCATCAGGTGTACTGTGAGTCACCCACAAATCCCAGAGGGCACCATGCAGTTTTCATAAAATAAATGAAATGGATCCAGGGGAAAGAATGATGGATGCAAAAATGCAGAACTGGCTGCACATATAGTAGGGCGTGAGATTCCTGTATTAGTCACAATCCTTTTGAGCTCTTGTTTAGTGGCAGCAGAATCAAGCCTTCTAATTGTCTCCCAATAATGATCTTGGGATCCCAATGGCAAGTTAGCCATATTCACAATAGGGTGCTTTTTATTATATACCCTCTTCTCAGGTGGAGAGATTGGATAATATTGGGGCTTTGCACCACTTGTCTTAGCAGAGAAGGCCCCTTGTACCAGACTGAAGCAATCACCATGAAGAGCTGAGTGTCCTGCCATTCCACTCAACTTGGCAGACCCAAGCATGTCACCTTTTACTCCACAGATATATGCCCTCAGAACAAAGTAGGATGAGTCAACAGCATCCCATGTCCACATTCCAACACTTGCTTGTGCCATCTCTTCAAAGAGTGGATATATAAATGATTCAACATTTCCAAGTGCTAGTGGTCCTGGAATGGCAAGAGGAATAATGACATTATTTGTTTTATAACACATCTCTGGTGGGAGATTGAGGAGAAGAACAATTAAAAGCCACATATTGGATTGCTTTTTCATAGTGAGCTGAGCACCATCAGAGGAGATTGATAAAGCAGTGTCTTTCTCATCTTTAAACAGCCCCAACTCTTCATAGCGGTAAACATGATGATCAGAGTTGGAAAACTCTGACTTTTTTACTTGGTTTACACCTCTGTCTAAATGCACAGCCTTTGCAAGTACTGCTAATGTCTCCTTCAAGCAGTGGTCCCTATGGCACATCTCATGAGATGTTTCTGCATTGGCATAATATGCCTGAATCACTGGAGTAATTGGCATGTAGAGCATGGTTGCTCTTGGCCCTGGTTTAGCTCTAGCACCCTGTGCTGCTTTGTAGCATGGTTCTTTACAGTGTTTGCCATTATGAATATATGAGCAGGTAGATTGACCTGCAAACTTGCCAGAAAAGGCCATGCAGCTTCTAGGACACATCTCCACAGAGGATGGCTTCATCCCTGTAAGAGTCATAGCTAGCTGCTTGACTTTATAAAGGCTGAGGATTTCCTCCTCTGTGGCCTCTGAAAGGACCTGTGCATGAGAAGTGTATGCTTTCACAGTGCCATTAGACTCTGTCCGAGCAAGGTAGTGCTTTAGAGACAAAGTTTCAGACCTGGATAGGTCATGCTGCTATGGAGCCTCAGCAGGGCAAGGAGGGAGTGTGTAATCCTTTAACAGCTCTTCTTGAAGCTGCAGAATTACATCTGGCAAGTCTCCATTACTGCCATGAGAACCCCCAGGTGGAGACCCAGGAATGGCTTCATCTGGGTCATCCAAAGTCTCATCATCATCATGATCAAACTCCAGTGTGTCATGTGGTGACATCAAACCAAACCCTGCGCACACCAAACGTCGCAAATGCACCCATGAACATTGGAAGGACTGTCAAGATTACCCTGAAGCACACACATGGGTATTAGGTCAGCCAGAATATAGTGAAGAAGAAGAAGAAGTTTGCGCTCTCGTATGGGCCCAGGCCGATGGATACCCTGAGGCAGAAGAAGATTATGAAGTGGAGGAGGATGAAGCCCTCCGTATACGCCAGTTAGTAAGTGGAATGATAGTACACTCGTCGTCTTCAGACACTGGCACAAGCACTGCAGGAAGGATGAAGGTCATGTGATCTATCATGTGAAAGTCCCAGATCATGCCCTGTATCTGGTCTAACCCATAAGTCATGGGACTTCAAGGATGGAAAGTTTGGTAACGTTTCCTCGGATGTGAGATTCCCGAGAGGCCGAAGAAGATGTCATGTGTAGAAGAGGAGGTCTAGTCCCAGGTCACAGTATGTATCTGACCTAAGCCATAACTCAGGGGACTTCGGTGTTGTATCAAGAATGGAAGATTATGGAAGGTTCTGGAAGGGCCATGGTAGGCATGAGGTCAGAGGCGATTCCTGACAGCTGAAGGTCTAGACATTCCCTTTTGTGGTTCAAGTTCTGATGGAACAGGTTCTGATGCGCTGGTATTGCGCCCTGACATTTGTTATCTTTGTTCTCTATTGTTCTATTGTTCTATGATGTCATTTGTGAGTCATGTATTGTTCTTATCTCTGACTCATGGTCGTGTTATCTCTGACTCATGTGGGGCCTTATGCCTCATGTACTGTATGTTTCATGATAAGCCCCTGTGGCTTGATGGACAATTCCTATTGGCAGATAAGGTCATAGGTCGTGTTACTATAGTTCGAGCTCAGCTTCAAAGCTGGCTTGAGAATACTATATATACTAGGCAGGTTTCGCCAGTAGTCGTTAGCTTAGTTGTTTTGGACTTCCACCTGTATTCCTCTCAGGTTCTATTCAAAGCATTCTTATAGCAGAGTCATTGGTCTGTGTGACTAGTATCTTATCTTGTTGCCAACTTGTGTGTCAAAGCTATCACCTTGTTAGGCCATTCCAAGGGGATCCTTTCTGGTTTATCACCTTTCACGAGTTCTTGTTGAGTTGTAAGCCGTGCGCTTAGCTCATCGTTTGATTCAAGGAGGCTGTCGGATCCAAGTCGGATCAGCGTTTGGTGGAAATGCTACACAGTGGGTCAGATTCAAAGCCAGAGCTCAGTGGAGCTCCCATGGTCTCCTCTGGGATATTAAAGATGACCAAGGTATCATCCCCTTCATCTGATCTATGCTCCAGATCATATGGATCCTCTGAAAAGTCCCAGATCTCTCTCTCCTCCAAGGGAAATGAGGCATCTACAATGATAACATTAGAATAGATAAGAAAATTCATCATAAAGTGCTCACCATAGTCATCGACCATCATAGCATCATCATCTCTCATTTCATCCTCTGAAAATGATGATGGAGCCATAGAGGCATCAGCTAGATCAAAGCAGATCAGATCAGATCAGTAAAGCAGCTAAAAAATCAAAAGGCAAACACTCACCATCTGGATAAGGAGACCTAGATTGCCTAGATGATTGGGACTCCTCATCTATGCTCTTATGAAGCTCAGTGGTCTGATAGTGGCACTCCTGCACAAGAGTTACAATCTGTGGACATGCCCCAGAAGATCTAAGCTGATCCGGATAATCAAGGTTATTCTTGCTGTGAGCCTGAATAGTTCTCTTTGAAACTAGCTTTGTTAGCTTGCACTTGAAGCATGGACAGTAATATCTAGGCATTGGAAGTGTTGAAGTAGCAGGGGGGTCAGTGGATGAACTGAGATCAGTGGAAAGGATGCTTTCATTATCTTGAGATAAGGATTTTCGAAGATTTTCACTTGGATTTTCAAGTTTGGCCCTGGGCACCACTAAGTGTTGGCTAAGACACGCTATTACACTTTCACATTTGTGCAGCATGTTCGTTTTCTCGTCCTCATTCCTTCCTTCCCGCCACCATCTCCCTTTCCCCCATTCTTCTTTTTCTTCTTTTCCTGTTCTTTTCACTCTCCATGTCTGCTTCACAAGCCGCTTCTCCTTCCACTCACCCCCCCCTTTGATGAAGACGATGAACCTTTGTTGGACTTCAACAATGACTTTGATGAAGTGCTCAACAACAACAAACCCTGCCCTAGTACCTCTCTGTTTCTCCCCTCTGGCCTGTCCATCTCTTCCATTTCCTGGCTCACACACGATGAGCTATGGCACAATGCCAAGTTCGTGAAGTATGTCAACCTCATCGACACGTTGCTTCTCAGCGCTCGGTTGAATTCAGATAAGTCATTCATTTTTTTCACATTGTATGTACGTTCTGACTAGCTGTCTTCACCCCCACAGTCGCTCCAGCTGCTCTGCCCCTGTGAACGAATGATCCTGCACAACCGGTCTTCATCTCCAGCAGCACAATGTTAACCCCCCTTTCTTATCCTTGACCTGCTACCTGTCCCGCTCACTACCCACAGACCATTCTCTGGACCCTCCACAACTGCCTCAAGGACCCGGACATTGGTGTCTCATCCACCAACCGGTCCTGCCCACCAATGCAGCACTTCATTCGCCACCCAAATGGCACGACAATCGATGAAGTGGAGTGGAAGTCCATTTGTGAGGCCACAGCCATCGTCGCTCGCACCCACCTTGAATGTCTCAACTGCTCAGGCCATTTGGCTCAGGGCTTACCATGCAAGAAGAAATTTTACAAATGTCACTTCGCTACAGAATGGAATTCAGTGCTGCAGGAGCTTGAGGGCATGGCCCCCCCTCCTCTCCCTTTGTGCCAGGTCTTGGAAGGCCGATGCAGTCCTTGGGTCAGTACTGCTCAGCAACTCTATTGCTGATCTCCCTCCTTCCCCACCACCTTCTTTTTTGCCTCATTTGCGTGCTCCATCCAGTTCTCATTCCTCCGTCGCTCCCTCTTCACGTGGCCCCCCTTCCTGACATGACACTGCCGCTGCCCACCCATCAAGGGCATCTACACCAGCTTCTGTTGCTCGCCCTTCTCACGCCTCCCATCTGTCCCCTCACACTGACTGCCTGCCTCCCCCCTCGACTCCCAGGCGTGAATTGCCAAGGAAGGTTGCTGGTTCCAAAGGCAAGCGCCAGCACAAACCCAGCCCCGTGCCGCAAAATGCAAAGAAGGTGAAGGGCCACAAGGATGCACCCGCACCCGTTTCCAAATCACACCATCCACACCCTCCTCCCCCTCGTCCCACCTACCTTGCCATTGTTATGGCTGGCGCAGCTCCCTCAGAGGTAAGCACTAATTACTATTACATATTATTTTGATACTTGTTTGCCCTCAACAGGTGGAGGATGATGCTCCCCCCATTGCTGATCCCGATCCCAACCCCAAACCCTCATGTGCCTCGCACGACAAGGGCAAGGGGAAGCAGTGACAGCAGACACCAGATGAGCCTGTTGAGGACCCTGGTCCCCCCATGTCAGATGACAAGTCCTGCCTGCCACCTCGTAGCGATGATGAATGGGCATTGGCCGAGTATGTCAGCTCACAGTGGGGCTATGCAGCCCTTCAGGAAGATCAGCATCCATGAGCCCCAACGGAAAAGGTATGTATTTTTTCTTTCTATCACACTGCGTACTGACTATCTAAAGGTGAACGGCAATGGCGAGGACGATGAAGGCAAAACAGGCGCTGCCGCCGCTGCTCCTTCCACCACCACCGCCGCTCCCACCACCGCCGACACCACTGCTCCTGCCACTGACACCTCCACTACTCCTGCTGACACAGATGTTGCAGAAGGCGATGACAATTACATCAAATCCCTCCAGCAGGATGAGCTGCTGGCTTGGATTGAAAACCATTGCATTGAGCCACCGGGGAAGTGCGCAAGTAAAAAAGGTATGTCATTCCTCTTGAATCATTTGCATTCGCTCATCTTGTTTTACAGACATTCTCAAGATGATTGCGGCGGCCCTGAAGTCCGAACAGCCCATGAAGGAGGACCTTGAGGCCATAATCAGTGAGGTAAGTCATTCACTGTCATTACTACATCACTAACTAGTATATCATTCCCAGCACAAATCCAAATGCAACGTGAGAGCTGCTGCATAGCAGCTCTCTTATCAATAACACACATCCTGTGCTTGCTGATTCTGTGGCATTGTCAATGGGGGCATGTTTTTTTAGTAAAAAATATATCATGTGTTGCATTGACTAAAGCGTGACTTTTGTGTGATCTCGGCTGACTATTACTTGACTTTCAGAAGTCAAGTAATAGTCACGTTTAAGTCAGGTATTAGTCAATGACTGGAGCGACTGTTTCATGACTTCTTTATGACTTTTATCTGACTTTTTCTTGACTTTTTTGTAACTTTTTCTTGACTTCTTTCACTAGACCCGGGAATTGATCTTACAGTTAAAACCTTTGAAAAAACACAATTTGGACTTAAATATTTTTTTGAGACAATAAACTACCAAAGAGTTAAAGGTTACTAACCACAACAGGTGCAAAAAGCTGTCATGTGGTAAGTAAACTTTAACTCTTTTGCTACTTTATTAACCCAAAACAATATTTGAGTCCAAATCGAGTTTTTACAGAAATTTTGAGCTTAAAGATCAATTCCCGTTTCCAGTGTTTATGACTTTTTCTTGACTTCCATGTGACTTTTTCTTGACTTTCATGTGACTTTTACTTGACTTCCTTGTGACTTTTACTTGACTTCCTTGTGACTTTTACTTGACTTCTTTGTGACTTTTTCTTGACTTCTGTGTGACTTTTGCTTACTCTTTATGACTTTTTCTTGACTTCTTTATGACTTTTTCTTGACTCCTTTGTGACTTTTAGTTGACTTCTTTGTGACTTTTTATTGACTTCCTTTTGACTTTTTCTTGACCTTTTTGTGACCTTTTATTGACTTCTGTGTGACTGTTGCTTGACTTCTTTATGACTTTTCCTTGACCTTTTTGTGACCTTTTTTTTGACTTCTTTGTGACTTTTTCCTGACTTTTCCTTGACCTTTCCTTGACTATCATCTGACTTTTATGTGACTAAGTTAAGACTTTTCCTTGACTTTTCTTTGACCTTTTCTGGACTTTTCTCTGACATATCAGTGACTACTGTGTGACTTTTATTGGACTTAATAATGACTTATATTTGACTTTTCCTAGACTAATGTTTGACTTTTATATGACCTTGACCTGACTTTAACTTGACTTTAACTTGACTTGTCAATGACTTAGGCTTGACTAAATCATGACTTCTATCTGACCTTTGTCTGACTTCTATTTGACTAAAACCTGACTTTTGTAGTCACAAAGTAGTCAAAAAAACCTGCATTTCAGTCAAGAAAAAGTCAATGACATAGATGACTTTTATTTGACTTTTTCTTGACCAAAACCTGACTTTTGTAGTCAATAATTAGTCAAAAAAACCTGCATTTCAGTCAAGAAAGTTGATGACTTTTATTGGACTTTTAGTGGACTTTTTCCCGACTTTCTTTTTTACTGTGAGTCATGGGCCTTACCAGACAGTTGTGCTGCCCCAGACTGCATCAGCACCTTTATGCATACTTCCAACCCCAGTCTGAGCAGTTCTATCCTGAAATTCACAGCCTGCATCTTGCTCCCAAAATACATTTCCATTATCCCAGCCCAGTGATTACATACCCCTCCTCACCCCCCAATACCTTTGAGGCCTCTCATTCAGCTTTGACTTTACCTGTGCCATCAGAATCCCTAAAGACATCATCACAGAATGATCCCAGCTTCATCAAAATCAAAGACTGTCACACTGCCAGTGCTTCCTCAGGTGCTCTCCCTCAAAACCAAAAGTCAACTTGACTTAGACAGTTCTGGGGCTCCAAGGTATGAATGTCAAGTTGTTACAAGAACTCAGACCTAAGGTCCAACCAAGTCCACTAATGGTACAGTGAATATACAGTTACAGATCAGCCACTACTAGGTTCAGCCACAACTACTACTAGTACCATAAATAGAATGACATCATAGATGAGATAGAAGAATGGAGTCATCAGATGATACAACTAGTACAAAGAGAAGGTGTTATGATACCACCTACACAACTATGATTCAGACACTTATTTCCTTTGTTCCCTTCCTCCCTCCCCTCCCTTGCAGCCCAGAACCTCCTCTATTGTTCCACCAGTTTCTCTTACATTCTATCTGACTCATTCATACCTGGGGGCTGTCCCCATTGTTCTTTCTCCTTCTGTATTGTTCCATATGACTCCCTTGTTCTTCTACCTTCCATAATGTTCTACCTGACTCATCTAGCTCCCATCTTTGTATATACAGGACATGTAGTAGACTAAGAGTACCTTAGCTTTTACTCCATCTTGACTTGTGCAATTACCCAGTAACCTTCCTCTCCACTCGGTCTCAATTGGCTTCATGGCCTCATCCAACTACAAGTGACACACTAACTTCACCCTTGAACCCACAGCACCCTTAGCACACATTGTGCACTTGTGTCTCCACAAGGAAATAACAGAAGGGGATGATAACAAGAAAGTGAACATGGTCCCAATGATAGTTCTTACAACATACTGTGATAAGTCCAAATGTAACATACTGAACTGACAAAATGCTTGTTATGAGCACACCAAGGCACTTATTGTCTGCCATGACATGGCTGCCATGGCTGTGGCACTCAGTGTCACTGCTGTCGAACCTACAGTGCTTGGCAGCCAGTGGTGAGAGCCCAACCCCATAGTGGACATGGCCTGGTTTTGATAGCTGGCCATAGGCTTGAGGCAAGGCCAGAGCATGATTAGAACTGCTGAGTGTGGCTGGATCTGGGTCAGCTCATGATGGGTGACAAATTCAGCCAAATGTGGCCACTTATGGTTGGGAGGGGAATGGTGAAACAAAAAAGCATGGGACAGTGCATTGAATGGAGAGGGAAAATACTGAGAGGCCGGATTCGAGTCAGCATATGATAGGGGCCTAATTCGAAGGCAACAGAGACCACTTATGGTTGGGAGGGAGGGGGGGAAATAACCAGCAAAATTGCGCAAAAAAAGCACAGGACGGTGAACTGAATGGAGAAGAAAATCACTGAGAGAGGCCAAATTGGGGTCAGCACAGGACAGGCAACAAGTTTGAAGGCGAAGGTGAGCACTCATGGTTCAGCAAGGGGGGAGGAAATGACCAGCAATCAACCAGTGGGAGGCTGCACAAAAAAAGCACAGGAGTGCATGAGGAGCCTGGAGACCTTTCCAGATGCATCTTCAGTGGCCGCTAGTGGGGCAGGGGTAGTTGAATTGAGCATCAATGGCAGCTAGATCACGAGAAAACCTAATCAATCAAAGATAATCAGTGAAAAATGGCAACAAGATGGTGCAATCTTTGTGATCGTCAGCTTGATGGGTTGGAGGCACGCTGGGTGGGCTGCCAGGGAGCATGGAGCCTGGGGAAGGGGCATTGAGTGCAATCAATTAGTGGAGGCAGTCGAGTAGAGAGAGATAATAAAGACTTACAAGATAAAGCAAGAGCAAAGAGGCACCAAACTAAGCTGATGGGACCACAGCTCAGTGGTCCATTTGGGCTGCCATTTGTCGATTTCAAAGTGGTGCAGTTTCTTGTAGCATGCAGCGGGCAGGCAGACATCTTCACAGGGTGAGGGAGCAAGGGCGTAGGGAGGAAGGAAGGTGTGAGGTGATACGCATGCAGCCATGCTTTTGCTCTGCTCTTTGCATCACGATTGGGGCAATGGGATGGGTCCAGTTAAGGCACCTGTCACCTTTGGTGTCACCACGCTGGGTGAGTGTATGCTAAACTGTACCATTAAGGGATTTTAGACCTTAGGTCTGAGTTCTTGTGACACCTTGACATTCATGCCTCTGAACCTAGGAGCTGCATAAATAAGTCCAATTGACTTCCCAGTTGCGCCCCTCTCTGAAACAGCATAAGTCATAATATGTCTTTGACTTCACTGTCTGTATTCATTGAGTCCACCTAGGTGCCTACATTGTCACTCTGGTCTACACACATCCCAGATTCCTTCATCCCTTGGAGGTTACCAAACACCAACAGAACTTGTGTTGTATCCAATCTAGAAACTGAAGTTGCTGTCAATCTACTCAAATCAAGCTGAACATACAGTCAATATGTAAATGAAGGCATCTGCGCAACCCAAGCCTGGAGTGGAACACATGCTATCCCCTCCCCACTTACCCATATGCCCTGAGAGGGAGGAAGTGTACCACTTCTGCATGAAGATCTTACTGCTGACCATTCCGGTAAGGATGAAGGTGAGGATGAATATGTTCATGATCTGAAGGCTACCCCAAAGAAGGTGAGCAATGCATAAACTTCTGCCACTGGAGCTTCATTTCCTGGAAGTTCTGCTGCATCCCCCAAGTCATTCACAAGTTCCCTTTCTGTTGGGGGAGTAAGTGGTACACTTTCTATACTTCCAATAATACATGTTGTCATATGTTACAGCAAAGGTGTGGTCCTTGTATAGAAAAGGAACAGCACAGTGCATCACCTAGGGCCTTGGCTCTGGACAACTCAGGACAGCCTGTCAATTTTGTTCTGAAGTGAAGTTAAGAAGTGCTGCAACCCTTGTCTGTTGTGGGTACTTCCCATGTTAAGGCCATGCATCACAGTAAATGCCCCCTCATGTTCTGTGTATTGTATTTGTACTCATAGGGCAGTCAAGCAGCAGTATCTTTGGCATATGTGCAAGGTAAGTGTGATATGCATCCCATGTTCAGTCTCATACATCCCTGTTCACACACAGGCATGGATTTGTGCTTGCATTACAAAGTCACACAGAATGAGTTCCATGATGGAGAGACTATGTGCATACAGTGGCATCTTCTTCTATTCCTGGCTGAGATAACCCCCCACCCCAGCTCTTGTCTACCTTCCTCAAGCATCCACTCAACATCATCTGTGGGAGTCCCAATTGACACCTCAATGCTCAATATTTCCACACTCATTCAAACACTTCATCTCATTCAAGTGCAAGCCCAATGAGTTTTCATGCTATCTCTCCCATCTTATACCACTATAACAGATGTTCTAAGCTCACTCTGGCAGCAGTTCCACTGCTAGAAGAAGGGGTGGTGGATTGGCATTGAGAAACTTGCTGTCCACATCCCGGGACCAGTGCAGTAAAAGAACACCTCATCCTTAACAGTTGTATCACGTAATCTGTGTAATATACTCCTCCATTCAACTGGAGAAGAGATAGAGGATCTGTCTTTCTTTGCATGCCTTATGCATAAGGTACATACACTGAATTCATGTGGTCATATGTCATGTCCAAGTATATGTGTCTATACTTTTTTTTTTTTTGAAAAGCACTTTATTATCAGAAATTAGCTATGCTAAATACTTGTAGTGCTAGATAGCTGAAGAACAGGGCCCTATTCAGCTCTATCTTATGTGTGTATATCTATACTCTGATGTATCATATGAGGTTTGCATCACACAAGCAGAAATGCCATGGTACTCTGGCATGTGATATGTACACATATTGTATGAGTACATGAGCACATCCATGTGGTGCTTAATCTAAGCTGTTAAATTAATTGCAAAGTGGTAACACACTGCAGTTCATGAGAGAACTTATGCTTCATGCTGAGGCACTGTGGCAGATTCAATGAAGTGCTATATATGTTTACAAGAGTCATCATGTGATTATGCACACTTAGAAGGTCACATGCTCTCAATTCATATTTTCAATGCACAAGGTATTGCAATTGTTGCTCATATTGGGTTTTAGATTCATGTGCTATGTACTGTGGGAATCCTGCATCTATTATTACAATTCAACTGTGCTTGAGGTGCTTCCTCACACTATTTAGAAACATCATGTCTATAAAGATTGTCATTAAGACTGGATGGATCATCCCTAAGGTTCTCCAAGACAATTAGCTTATGATTGATCTATGATCCCTGAAATCTCATCCTGCACATCATTGTCATCATCAGCCACACAATTGTGTGCAGAGAACTACAACATGGCTGGTGGTGGATTCTATGGCATTTATGATAAGGATGTCATGTCACGTGCAGGATTCCTGCCACATTGAAAATGCTATTCATGAGTGTTAGCAATGTGTGAGATAGTGGAGAAGTAGGTGAAATTTCTGGCAACATGTTGAGCACCCCTCTGGTTTGAGGGGAGAGCATGATGAGCATCTCATCAATGTGCATGCCTGTACATATCTGTGATAAACTCTGTAAGTCACTCAGGCAATGGATAAGATTACTGTACCTGTGGCAGTGATTCTAGTGCCATGGACATGCCATGTGAGTCTGAACTGGAACCATGTCTTGCTGAATGTTATAAAGGACAGTATCCTTCACGAACATGCAGTTCACCTCCTCTGCAAGGTCTGGCTCTGCAGGAGCTTGCACATTTGGCATTGGCAGAGGAGATGGCACTTAATAGTCCAGTGGCATCAGAGGTAGTCTACACAATGTGTTAGTGCAGGATATAGGCAATGGATATAATCATGCACATTGGAGGGACCTGTATTGTGGGAGGGATCCTGACTGGCAATCAGACCTTTGACATGAAGTCAAAGGGGCTGGGAGGGAGCAGCACCAGTGGTGATGAAACCTTGCAGAACTCCCAACATCACTGGTGACTGCAGTGGGACTTTCAGTCACAATATTGTGGCTTTGTGAGTGAGCAGCTGTGGGGGGCATATTTCTTGAGATCCCAAGATCACTATTGAGACCAAACTTTTAATCACATGTGTCAGTAATCTACAATTGAGAGAATCCAAATGGCTTACTTATTATGGTGTGAGATCATTTTAGATAAGGTAGGTCTCATTAGGAACTCACACCCCATCAATGTAAGTCTTAAACCCTAGGGTTCAATCACATAAGCATTGCATAGGGTAGCCACAGGGAGAGGTTGACCTAGGGTTTATGAAGCCTGGAGTGGGGTTACCTTAGGGTTAGAGCTGGTGAAGATCTTCCATAGATTTCTGGAGGATCTGGGCCCTTCTGGCCTAGGAATTTGACAAGCTTGGAGGCAGGATTATTTATAATGTCTTTGCAATGGCATATGTCTTTTTTTTGGGCTAATTGAAAGGTTTGTGGGTTGTTCAGTGCAGTGTTTTGTGCAAGGGGGGTCAAAGATGTTATTCACCACATGGGGTCAGAAGAGTTCATAAGGGGGCATCCTATTGTCAAAATCTCAGCATTACATGCCTCGATGACTGTTGAGATAAGCCATGCGTGTCTGGCACAGCCCACCTGTTTGCAACTACCCACGATGATGAATGGCCTCGAGCCTGATGCATGCCTACTACCCGAAAGAACTCCAATTGAAAACACCATTGCCTACCAGTGCGTGCAAGAGTTAGTAATGCAAATGTTATTGATCGGATAGTTATGCACCTCACTGGCATGATGGATCTCTCCACGTAAAATGCCTTGAACAAGAGCCACTGCATCACTCATGGAACAAAAGTCTAGGCCTACATGCTCTGTGTGCTCCCCGACACAACCCCAATATCCTATTGGTCGATGGGTCCCACTGCATCCTCTCTTTCACTTTGATCTCATCAATCATGAGGACGTACCCACATCCGGAACTCCCATGGGAATTCTTGAAGGCCACTTGGATATTGTGTTGTATTTCAACCTTGGTGGGAAACCCTGCAGAGGGCGACAGCGATGTGATTGTTAACTTTGCAAGTGTCCCATAGTGTAACGTTGAAAGAGTGGGAGTGCCGAGGGTTTGGTGTGCAAGACTTGCAACACATGCTCCACCGAGCCAAAGGAAGAGCAAGCCATGGGACATCTCCTCCTCGGTCACACTTTTCAGTTTATATAAGCCCTTCCTTGCACAGTCAAGGAGCACCATCAATCCTCTAATGCCTGGGCCAGTCTGTGGTTGCGTCCAGTTTGAAGTAGTGTGTCCAAGTGATTGACTTTCCCCTCAGCCATTGTCATCACTAACTGCTCATATTGACCCACAGTTCATGCTTCTGCAGCCAGGGTTTGTGATGTCGAGAGTTGCTTGAAGTGCAACCCATCAAGAATTGCAGACTTATTTTGAAGGACTTCGATTAGGCCACTGATTGGTTACATGTAGCTGGTACTTGTGTGTACCCCAGTTTTGACTCATTGAAGGATGCCCTCTACAATCCGGTGAGTTAGCAATTGTGAACATGCCTGACATGCGTCTGATGATGTTTGTTGAACCCCTGCGCAGTGTACCAATTGTATGGACATTTGGTGGTAAACAATGTGGATGTTCCAAGGGAGTGTGAACTTCTCATGAAGCATGAAGGGGTAGGCGATGTATGGGGAGGACACCATCTGGCAACTCAAGGTATGCTCCTATGCAAGGTCTTGTCATTGGTGGTGTAGCATGCATTGACCATTTCCAAGTTGGAATGGCTCTTTTATCCAGAGCCCCCATCTTCTCACTTCTTTCTATAACTTTGATAGGAAGCTCACGCATCCCCAAGACAGGCAAAGGGCCCTAGGGGGGTAGGAACCTGCATAGCCATACATGCATGGGGCAGCCTGCCATGGAATGTGAGTTCCATCATCTGGCCTCTGCTGAGAATCACTTACACTGCCATTGCTGTCATCAACATGGTGACCTTCCCCTCCAACAACCCCCCAACCACACCTCCCTTTTTGACAAGGACTTCAAGGTACTCATACAGCCCTTGCAAACCTTCCCATCAATGACAAATCATTTCGACAATCTCTTCCTGCAACCTTCCAAAGCCAAGGATCCTGTCCAAACCAGGATTTACATTCTCCCAGAGCTCATCCTGTGGTACATTGGCACAGATTGAGAGCACGGCAATCCTGTTATAGCCTATTAACTCATTGTTTTCGCTGGTTTCCAGGGCCTCATGGACACTCCCAATTTCAGCATGCAGGCTGTTGAGGAGGAACCAGGCTTCTCCACAACCATTCCATGCAGTCATCACCTGAAGCCTTCCCTGGGGCTCCCACTCATGCCTTGGCACCACCCTTCATGTGTTTCTGGATTCATGCCGAACACTGTTCTGTGTGTTAATATTTGGTGTTGTACTCCTTGCTCGTGGCTGACACCCTGGCTGACACTCCCTGACCATTACCCTGGCCTTGACTGTTGACCAAGCAAGTGACTTGTCTTGGTCCAGGTCTTGGTCTAGGTCTGAGTAAGGTCTTGGTCAATGCTCGGGTCTGCCACATGCTGAGCTGCATACATGTCTGGTATTGCTGTGGGTGTTGTTGCTTGGCTGACCACAACTCAGGAGGCATCTTCATACTCTTTCCTTTCGGCTTCCCTCACAAGATCAGCTGTGGTGGTAGGGTGGTGTCCTTCCAACAAAGATATGAAAACAAGGTAGGCACCCTTGCCGTCACTGCATCTTGTTGCTTCCTTTTAACTGTGGCCAGGCATTTCTTCTTCCCTCTATGCTGTGCAAGACCTTGTGGGCCTGCTGTGCTGACTTTGATTTCGTCCTCGCATAGAGGACATTTCTCAGTCGTTGTAGTGTCGTATTTTACCCTCTTGTCCTGTGTGTTATTGAATATTGTTTTTAGAATAAGTTGTCTCTCTTGACAGACATGCATACCTTTACTTTCAGTATCGAATCGGACTCTCAATGCATCTTCAACAAAGATTCAAGTGTGCTCAAGGCGATGCTTATGGTGCTGAGCTGGGCTTTGGGGAGGTATGATGGGGAGTGACATTGGGAGTGTGAGCAGGGCTGCAACAGCATCAAAGCTTCAATACTTTGTGTTTCAACTCATAGTGTGGTGGCTCTCATTTGAACTAGGCCCATGCAGATACAGTCTATAACTAAGTAGGATAGTAAATTGGTGGCACCTTCAGTGTGCTGTCAGCACTGCTTTGCTCAGCATGTCACTCAGCCTCTTGTGTGCAGAAAAGGCTTCAGAATACAAGTCATAAAAGGGTTGGGTTGTATTGCTGTAAGAGTTCCCCAAGATCAACTTCTTTGGTCTTCTCATGGAGCCTGTTGAGAAGGAGAGCAGTGCAAAGACCAGTATTCAGGTGTTAGCAGGGCTTGCAAGCTTGCATGCAAGGCTCATTTAGATTGAATCGGGTAGAAAATTGCTCATTGTCTGGCCAACCAACAACTTTTTTGATGTGGAGTAATGCAAATGACAGCAGCCTAATCTTTTTTCCATGCCACCCATTCTTTGGGCACCCCTCCCCCTTCCGGATTAGCGGGCTGACTTTAAGCGCCAAAAAATAAACTTTTCTAAGGCCCTCTGGGTCAACCCCCCCCATGTCAGGTCAGGGCGCTAATTTTCCGACCCCCTTGCTTGACTCAGGGTCACAATAGTCACAGTCACGGAGGTCACATCAAGTCAGTGACTTACATGGCAACCACAGGGGTTCATGGCCATATTGTGGCTCTGAGCAATGGAATACCATGTGTGGCTCATATAGCACCAATGTGGGAGCAAGCTCAGGGTTATAAGAATTATCAAATGGTCCCAGTGTAACCCTGGGTCCACATGGCCCTGAGGTTATGCATTAAGCTGGACATTATATCCCTTGCTCAATGTCCGACTGAGGTAGATGCTTTATATCAACACTATATGGACATATCAATGAGCTTGCCACAATATGGCCACTCTTGATATCAGACAGTGCTGGGAGCCCATGTTGAGATGACATAGATATAATACTATTTTATTTTGTATCCATGGCTGATCTCAAGGTGTCAGAGCAAACAGAGCCATGGCATTGACAAAGTAAAAAGCAATGGAACAAATCTATACTACCATGTCTCTTCACTGAGTACAGCTAACTCAATGCTTCTTGTGGTGGGCCTGTCCATTGACCTTACAGTGCACAGAAAGGTCTCCAAGATCTCTGGCTTGAGTGGTTGCAACATTGTCAATAGCTTGCTGGATGGGGTTGGAGCTGGATACACCATCATGCGTTGCATACTGTCCTGAACAAATTGGATCTCCCCACATTTCAAAATCAATGTGAAGAATGTTGTTGTAGGCCCTGTTAATAGCGATAAGTGGTGTGGGTGCCATGTGGCATTTCAATCATGGGAAAATACATGACTTACATGTGAATATCTTTCTTCACTTTGAGGGTGTCATTAGGAAACTGAGAGCTGGCAGTGTCATGTATTGCCTTCAATTTCTCATCCACATTGTCCCAGAACTGTGGGCCATCGCTTTTGAGGTATACAGAACCCTCAAGATGTGATCAGCACCTACTCTCTTGAAAATATAGCCACTACACATGATGACTGCAAAGTGTGCCCAGTGCAATGGTGTTGTACATGTATTAGGACCCCCAAGGCTGATGATGGCATCTGCAAGCTGAGAAACATTTTGCATGTCTTCAGGTCGGTCCTTTGGTCCATTGACCACTGTTCATATCTGTTTTAGATCCCCACTTTGGTGAGTACCTTGCAGCATTGCCTGGAGGACATAGACTGACTAGTTTTTTCATGTCAGCCTGCATCCAAGTCATGTACTTCATAACAGCACTTGATACTGCCCCTTGCTTCACAGTGTTGTTGTACCAACCTTCTGGTAAGCCAATGGTTGACTTCTTTAGAGTATCCTGGGCATTTCTGATAGGTGATATTCCACAGCAACACAGCTATTGCACACACCATCACAATCCCTGTTACTCCAAACTTATATGATGGAGATGCTGTTGAGAGAAGGCATGCAATACAAAAGGCTTTAATGTTCGTCTTCAGGCGTTGAGTGAGTTGCCTTGTAGTGACCCACAACGCTGTGCCAGTCGCTTTTCCTGGGCGCTGGGCACCAGTTTCACCTATTTGGACCACTTGAGGGCAGACCCCATTTTGACTCACACATTTTCTATTGCACACCATCTTCTCACTGTCTTCTTGATGCTGTTTCCTGATTCTGCTCTTGATTCAGGTGCATTTGTGTGATGATATGACTACATAGCTGACAAACCTTCCAAGTGTTTGAGGTGCATCCATCAAGCTCACAAGTCCAATGCAGAATCTGTGACCAAGAGATGGGGATGCCTAAATGGATTTCAAGACACAGTGCAAAGTCTCATATCAACACTCAGCAGCACTGGAATGCACAAAACACAATCCAGCACTGGTTGGCAGCCAAACAACTTAACCAACATGCAAGGGTCAACTGATGAGCACACTCTTTCATCACTCATGGGCCAACTGACATTGGCCGAAATTGGAGATTCTTACTATATTCATTGGCCAGCCAATGTTGGCTCAGAGTTTTTCCTCAATCAGGAGATAACTCTGAAGCACTCTTTATGGAGATTGCTCCAGAGAAATGTTACTAGAATTTGCTCCAGAGTTACTAGAGTTTGCTCCCAAGTTGCTGGAGTTTGCTTAGGAGTTACTGGAGTTTTCTCCAGAGTTACTGGAGTTTGCTTCCAACTTACTGGAGTTTGCTCCCAACTTACTGGAGTTTGCTCAGGAGTTGCTCAGGAGTTAGTGGAGTTTGCTCCCAAGTTGCTGGAGTTTGCTCAGGAGTTACTGGCATTTCCTCTGGAGTTACTGGAGTTTCCTCCAAAGCAATGTTACTTGAGTTTACTCCAGAGCAATGTTACTGGACTTTACTCTGGAACAATGTTACTGGAGTTTTCTCTGGAGCAATGTTTCTGGAGTTTGTCCAGAGCAACATTGCTGGAGTTTGCTCCAGAGCAATGTTTCTGGAGTTTACTCTAGAGTTACTGGAGTTGCTCTGGAGCAATGTTTCTGAAGTTTGCTCTGAAGTTACTGGAGTTTGCTCCAGAGCAATGTTTCCAGAGATTGCTCCAGAGTGACATTTCCAGATTCTGCTCCAGAGAAACATTACTGGAGATTGCTCTGGAGCAATGCTTCTGGAGATAGCTCTGGAGCAATTTTTCCAGAGATTGCTCTGGAGCAATGCTTCCAAGTGAAAACATGGAAGAACAGTGCTGAAATGTTGCATATATTGTAACTGTCCTTGGTTGTGTGCATAGAATTTTTCCATACTATGAAACCAGTGTATAGACAAGGTGTAATTACACTCCAGTGCTCTCTTTCTGGAGCAGTCTGCCCAGAATAATTGTTCCAGAACAATGTTTTGGAAGAATTATTACGGATGAATTACTCCAGATGAATTTCTCCAGAGAAACAACTCTGGAGTAATTCCTCTGGTAAAACAACTGCAGAGAATATCCTTTGGGGAAGCAACTCCAGGGCAATCAAACAACTCTGGTGCAATCATTCCAGAAAAGCAACTCTGGAGTAATGTCTCTGGAGAAACAAATCTGGAGTAATTTCTCCAGTGAAACAATTCTGGAGAAATCACTCTGGATAAACAACACTGGGGAAATCACTTCAGAGAAACAGCTCCAGAGAAATCACTCCACAGACATCACTCTGGAGAAAGCAATTCAGAGTAAGAACTCTGAAGTAATGTCACTGGAGGCACAACTACAAGGTAATTTCTGTAGTGGAGCAACTTGAGAGAAATCACTCTAGAGAAACACTTCCAGAAAATTAACAACTCTAGATGAATTACTCTTAAGAAAACACTCCAGTGAAATCTCTTCAGCAAATCATTGCAGAGAAATCAGTCTGGTGATAAGGTATGTGTGTGTACAGAAGTTTCAGGGACGTGCACATGTGTCCAGGTGTGTGCCCAGGTGTGTGCAGACAAGTTCTTAGATGTGAAAAGCTGTGCAAGGGTTCTCAAGGTGTGTGAGAATGGATGGGTAGAGGTGTGCACAAGGAGTGCTAAAGCATGCACAGGGAGTGCTAGTCTGAAAGATGCCCTTTGGCATGCACAAGGAGTCCCAAGATAGTGAACAGTGTGCACAGAGGTGAGTGAAGGTATTGAAGCAGTCGAGAATGTGAGAAAGCACAATGTGTTTGAGTAAATGAGCACACAATGATCTGAAAAGAACACAGAAGACAAAAATATTTTTGTGCTTTTACAGGAGGGTTTCCATCCAAAATAGATACATTGTTAATATGTTATCATACAACAGTAAGCAAAATAGGTCACAACTTAACTGCAAAATAAAAAAGATAGGTGTACAATGCAATGTGGAGTCAGATATATCTGTACTTGTACCTGAAACACTACAGGAAAAAAAGAGGTGCAATAGAATGATAGGGGCTATAGTAGGAATATAGGAGATGTGTAATAACTAGATGTCAACTGCGTTGACAGAAACCTTGCTTGATGTGACATGTCTGCATGGGATGTGCAAGGTAATTTGGGGTGATTCACAAAGAATCGCGGATTCATCAACATTTGTTTTCTGTAAATACTGCCGTCGCACAACGTGTTTGTGCGAAGTGTGTGAGAGCAGGACACTGTGTGAACATGTGTGACAGAAACTGGCAGTGTTGTAGGATCATGCAATGTGCGAACAAAGCATGTGAGCATGACAGAAAACGGTTTGGACAAGTGGATTAGGGGGAAAAAAAGGAAGGAGAGTAGGAAAGTGAGATGTTACATCTAAGTATTAAGTACGTCAATGCACAATGTTTTCGCAGTAAAACCATGCTCCTGTGCGGTGACCCATGTATGAACTTGATGACAAGTGCGCAGAAGGCCCAGAGACACACAGAGGAAGCTATGAGAAGAGTAGGAGGTCTCACTGCAAAACCATTGCAGACGAATGGGGACCCCAGAAAAACATGGGCAAGGAAGAAGCCGAAGAAGGGGGGAGACCCCGGAATATGAGATCTGCATGATGATTATATAATTTTGGCCTGGGTAATGACCTTGACATGCAAGGTAATACCTTGCAGTGCAGTGTTATGCTTTTGCATGTTTGAGTCAGCCAGGTGAGGCATGCCAAAATGCATCATCCAGAGGGATTGTTGAAACATTCCTCCTGAGCAATGTCCAGTAACATTGCTCCAAAGTAAAGTCCACTGTCTAGTAACATTGCTTTGGAACAAACTCCAATAACTCCTGAGACTCCAGCAACTTGAGAGCAAACTCCAGCTACTCCAGAGGAAACTCCAGTAACTCTGGAGCAAACTCCAGTAACTCCTGCACAAACTTCAGCAACTTGGGAGCAAACTCCAAGCCAATGTTGGCTGGCCCATGAATATAGTAAGAATCTCCGATTTTGGCTGACATTGGTTGGCCCATGAGTGATGAAAGAGTGTGCCCATCAGCTGACCCATCAATGATGGGATTGATGGCTGATTATTATGTGCAACTCAAAGCACACTATCTGGGTTGCATCACGGCACTATGCACCCCTCCGTCTACAAGTTGACAGACCTTTACCATGACATGAATGGTGATGAGATTGTGTTTACAGCTGGAGAGGACACTCTAGATGTCCACAGCAGAAAGGCACAATGGTCTGTTGGCTGAGGTGGAGTACTTTGCCACCACTGGCCACCTTGGGTGGGACGACTGGGTGGAAAATGACACTATTACAAGGTTATGTTGAAGATGGGTGTGTATTCACAGTGTTAGTATCCATGTTTTTTACTCACACTTCACATTAGGACTTGAAAATATTGATGGTGCTCCCAACACTGCCCTGCACACATTTCAGAGTCTATCAGAAGACCAGGACTGGTCCCCATACCCAAATAAAGCTGTGTGTAGCTACTACCTATATCAACATACAATATGGTTCAACTGTGACTCTTCCTCAGATGTTTCTCCTTGACATGCTCGACAATCTCCCTCATCTTCAGATGTCTAACAAGCATCTGGAGGCCATTTTTGTGATGATGGAGTCTGGTGCAAGAGATGTACCATCACTCAATACTCTCCAGTGTCTTCAATCCAAGCTATCTGATGACTTTACTTGTAAGCCAACTTGCCATATTTCATTCAGCTGATGGCAATATCTACTATATCATCAATGACATTGTGGCTCAAATTGTAGAGGTGAGTCCCAAGGATTTTCAGTTAACAATTTAATCTCATAATGAGCAGGACTTTGCAAATCCACTTGTATGGCCTCATCTGATGTTCTACTCAGTGGATCTGCAAGGCGAGTGCTCTGCTCCTCCTCATCACATTGATTGACCCATCAATGCCTCCTTTATTTCTCAGGATGGTTTATTCTCCGCAGATCTTGAAAAGATCTACTCTTTTCCCATCACCCATTTCAAACACAGTTTTTCCACACATAGTCTCAAACCTGGGTGGAAGGTAGCATCTCCTTTATAGGCATGACATATCATTGTTTAGTTTTTTACAATACTAATTGGCTTTAGAGAACCAACAGGCCATACACCAATGCCCCATCCTATCCACATTGTAGCCAAAGGAAGGCCTTTTTATCATGTCTGGATCAAGCTATGGGGTGATGATGTATCTGGCAATCATTCCAAGCACTGGAACAAGCACTGAAATTGGTACCTTGCACATGCAGGTCTGCCAAACAGATTACTTAACCAAGAATACTTTGTACAATGTGTCTCAACATCTCCCCATGCAAGTATTCTTGAGCAAGCATCTGGGATTTGCAAGCAGATAAGGTGTGTCATGAATCAAACAGAGTTGGTGCGCCTCACAGATTGCTCTGATCTCCTCCTAGGTCTACTGAACAGGGCTGTGTGGCATTTGACTGTGAAAAGAAAGAGGAAATTCTGTTCACAATTGGGATTTTCACTTTACCAGCAGAAAATCCCATGCAGTCTGAGTTAGCATCACATATTGGGCTCAAGGGTAACTTTTTCTGTCACTGTTGTACAGTTGGGAGACTTAGCAACAAAAAAGCTCAGAGGAGGGATTTCATGCCCTATTCTCAGTATGTCTTCTACATTTCTCATTCTTACTCAGATGCTAATGGTACAGATAGCCTGAAATACTACACAGTGTGGTAGCAACAAGAAATGAAGTCACTCTTCAAACTGTGAAGCACTCCAAGGTCAGGATATTCAGGAGAGGCAGTGCATAACAGGAGTAAGGATGCAATCACTCAAAAGTTTCTTGACAAGGCAACTAGCCAGCACATGATGCTCCTTGAGCACTACCCAGATATGCCACCTGAAGAACTTGATGACCAGATGGCTGCATGGCTTGCACTGCAGACTGAGCAGATGAACCCTCTCTTAACAGTGAATGGTATGTATTCTAAATCTCCTTTGAACTTATCTGATTCAACCTGCTGCCTGCTATTGGACCTACAACTTGACACACAGGCCTTGATCACAATCTTGATACACTAGTAGAGCCTCTTCATACAGTTCTGTGTGGCACCATCAAGTATATATGTGCTTTGACATGTATGCATTTGACAAGTTTGAAAGTGCTGGACATATTTCAAGCCCAACTTGGTTCAATTGATGTGCAAGGACTGAACTGCCCTTCAATCTGTGCATCATACCTTATTCAATATTGAGGATCCCTCATTGGCCAGCAGTTCAAACAAATCATTCAAGCTGTGCCCTTTGTGATTCATGGTCTTGTGGATGAGAACCTGTTCATGGTTTGGCTTGCTGCTGGAAAGGTAGCAGCAACGATGTGGTTTTCAGAAATTGACAATGTAACAGAGTACTGCATAAGTCATCCATTTACTATAATCTCCATTATGAACTACTTAAAGCATATCTAGGATGACCTCAGACTGCACATTGATAACTTTCTCAATGCTGTCGCCATTGTTGATCTGGAATGTACCAAAGCAAAACCCAAGTTCCATATCCTGACACATACACTGGAGGATGTTCAATGCTTTGGCCCAGTCATTACCTCATCAACTGAGATATTCGAGTGCAACAATGTGATATTCTGCTTCTGTTCAATTTTGAGCAATCATCAACTCCCAGTCGTGACAATGTGCAAAGTTTCTGTTCCTTGGACGATTCAAGCATGTTGCCAGTGGAGGCTGGTGGAAAGATGGTGATGGAAAGTGGACCCATCCATGCAGGTGCAAGTGTCGACCAGTTCTTCTAAAGAATAGTCCAATCCAAGAGTATCTTGGATGGTTAAATCCTAAGCTCATAAAACCTGGTGTGTCACACACAATCTTTCTTTAAAACAAGTATGTATTGCTACTACTTGTTATTTATTGTGCCTTTCATT
This sequence comes from Lactarius quietus, assembly GCA_015025155.1. NCBI lineage: Eukaryota > Fungi > Basidiomycota > Agaricomycetes > Russulales > Russulaceae > Lactarius > Lactarius quietus. Next base: position 35,374 of record WITN01000341.1, on the reverse strand, counting down.
CTCTTGTCATTTTGTGTCTGTAAAATGCTCCAAGTTGAGTTTCCTTAATTAGTAGTAGCTTAGTCAGGTTGTTATATCCTAGAGAGGACAGAAAAAGTACCCTTAGTCTTATATCCTCCTCTGCAGTCCCCTTGCTTCCAAGGGCCCCTTATAGGTTGCATTTTGACCCTACTCTCAGGAGCTGTGTCACTATGTAAAGTTGAGGAGGCGAAACAATTTGAAGCAAGACAGAAGCCTCACATGCAAAACCTCTACTTGCCAACTGACCCCATTTTCCCAAGCATACCAGAGCACTGCATTGTAAGCAAATAACCTCACAATCACAGGACTCAGTAAAGCTGGGAGATTTTATTATTGTGGGGCAAATTCAAGTAAGCATCACAGTGACTCAAGGTCAGAGAAACTGAAATGTCTCACCATAAGCAGGGCACAAGTCAAGACTTGGAGGCAAGTTCAGAAGCAATCATTGGTTGTGTGAGTGAGATTGTGCAAGTCCCTGGAACCCTGATTCAGGGAATAGAGGATACACCCACAGCTGTCTACATTGTAGTAGACCGCTTCACTCTCAGCCCTGAGCACAAACAACTTGGCATGTCAACCCTACACAGACCCATTGAGTGACAACCAATATTGTTGCAAGCCATAGTGAGTTCATTTATTCTAAGATATCTCACATAGTATGTCTGAGTTATGATACCACACCTGCTTATGCCTGTGAATGTGCAGCATGACTGTAGCAGGGCCAATTGCATGCCATCTTCAAGCACATGAAATCCAAGAACATGAACAAATGCAGCACCAGACAGTTTTTGTTGCCCATGCAGATGAGGACCACATTGTCCTCAACATGCTTACTCTCCACAATGTGCACATCTTGGCATGATTTATACCATGCCATATTGTTCATCCCTCACTGTTCATTTCTGACTGTATGCAGCACCACCAATCCATTGCACAAAGTCTGCAAGAAGCTGCCTTGGAAAAGTAAGAACTCAACAAAGCCAAGCATCAACTCACAAAGACCATGCACAGTAGCACACCTGTCGCTGGCCACAAGCAGCCTTGTCAGAATATCACACAAGATCAAGCACAGGATAGCATTCATTAAGGACTGTACATACTTTCTGTTGCATAAAGTACTGTACCCATAATCAAATGGTATTGTGCCTTCCTCCAATTCAGCAAGCAGCCCCACTCTTGTCCATGTCAGTCACCACCTCTTAGATCTTAGCCTTCTCACAAATCTGTCCAACCATGCTTATCTTGTCCCACTGAGCACTGTTCCCTCATGTAACATGGAAGACCAGATGTTACAGGTTGTGGGTGCCACCTTAGGCGTGATGGGTGCAGTTACAGCCCATGGGTGGTGTACATGCAGCTCTTCCTTGATAGGCATCCCTTAGATGGTGCCCCTGTGCAAGACAATGATCCCCTCATGCTATGTTGAAGTGAGGATCAGATAATCTGAAGAAGCTAGCTGCACTGCAATCAACACTGGTGCATCCTAAGTCTCAAGCATTGTATTGGTCCCTGGTTGCAGCTGAGCAAGAGGACAAAGATGCAGAAGACTGCAGAAGACTTCCAACTATCATTCATCATGTTTCAGCATGTGCAACAATTGAGCACTCGGAAATGGTGCACAGTTGTGAAGGGTGTGAACTTGTGACATTGGCAGTGGAAGAAGATCATGATGCAGTGAGTTTGTCAGGTTCTGAATTAATCAATCATCTTCAAAGGCTGAACAAGCTGGAGAAACACCCCACTTATAGGAGATGTGGTATTAGCTATTACATTGTTGTAATACTACTACATTGAAAATATATGGAAAGCAATATGGCATCTATGCTTGCTGCCAGAAAGGGTGCACCTCATGAGCTTACATAGTATCAGCATAGGGTTTAACATGGTACCAATAAATGATGCAGCTATATTGGAAACATACAGAAAACTGCATGTATCCATTGTGTACTGCCAATGTGGACCCACATCACAACTATATATCATCTCCACATAGGGGATCGACATGGAATTGATATTGCAATTTGGCTATATAGAGAGCATATGAAAAATATATTGTATTTATATGGATTGGAAAGGCTGTGTCTACCTCATTAGCCCACATTGTGACTACCTGGAGTTGCATCCACAATGTATTCAAAAGATCAAAGATTGCATGACTCATAGGGCAAGGTGAGAGTTAGACCACTTTTGGAAATATAATCACACCACATTGAAAGTATTTTGGCACCTACAGGCTGAAGTGAACTGGACCAAACCAGCATGGCTTCATTAGACTTTCCAAATAAAGTATTTCCCACAACCCTTGACTGATGATCAGCTGATCCTGAGCTGTGAGAAAGTCAAGCCCCCTCAACAGCAGGTCAAGGTCTGACCCTGTCAGACTTGGGTTGTGACAATACTGGTTCAGTGGGGGGTAAAGCCCATCTTTGTCAGCTGACTAATCATGTACATGTGACTTTTCCCACTATGTGGGTGGCCACCACCTCACATCGACTTTAACAGCTTCACTTCAAAAGACTTGAAATCTCTATTTATTGTGTTTTAATGAAAAAAAGTCATTTGTTCTTCTTCTCACTCAACTTGTTTTGAAATTAAGAAGAGGGACTGGAAGTACATCTTATTCCCAATAAGGCTCTCCATTTACATTTTGAATTTTGTGATGAGTGAGTGAGGAGAGGATGGACAAAAAATCTATGAATTGCTTACATGATGAGGTGCAGGTTTCTAATGAGACCTACCTTACATGCATATGCTGATAATCTAGATAGTCCAAACATGTGACATGCTCTCTTGGATTGGGCTCCACCTTTCTACCCATCTGATAAGCACTGCCTCATTACTAGTTCCCAGTGTGTCCACTATCTCTTTACAATGCCTACTAGGCCTGCCAAAGAACTGACTTAGGTGGAGGTCACTCTTTTGAACATTGCTTCAAGACTGCTTGCAGCTCTGAGATCCATTGCAGAAAACCCCCCTGTTGCCCAAGAAGTGGGCATACTGTATCCTTGGTGTAGAATTCATTATTCCTTAGAAATCAGTCAATAACCATTTTACACAGTTTTCTGATAGTGCTATGCCAAGGATGCACCCTATTATTTAAGTGATGAGTACAGAGTGGTAGCATGTGGGGTTAGAGAACTACCACCCAAGATGAGACCTGTTTATGAGTGACCATAATATAGTGTGGTGTGGTCAAGTGGATGTGGAAAACTCCTGGCATTAAGATCTTCCATGTGATGGATCTGAGCCATTATGTGGCTCATTTTCCCACAAGCAGATGCTGGAGGCTTCCAGCACAACTGTAGGCTAGGGGAGTTAAGGGTGGTTCAAGGGGTGTGTAATAATACTACTTAGTTATGGATCCATTACTTACATTGACCTAGTTGCTTTACTGCACCTGTGCAACCCACAGCAGTGCCTTCACACCCTGTGCCAAAGGAGAAAGCAAAACATGCACAACTGAAGCCCACCCTGGAATTCCCACTGACTGCCCCTCTTGATTGTTCATCTCAGCTGAGAGGGAAGAAGCATTCCACTGTGTGAAAAGATCCCACAGCTGATCTTTCAAGCAAGAGTGAGGGGGATTGAAGATGAAGATGATGACACCCTGACAAAGGCAAGCACCCTTTAGAATTTTCACTAATAATATTTAATGTACTGGGGCATCTGCTATTGACACTTCTACAGGTGAAGGTTCTGCTGCTAGAAGTTCCAACCTTCCCACGGTGTGCCCCCACCTAGGATGACATCCCCATTATTGTTGGAAAGGTAAGTGAAATAGGTGCACTCTTCCATTCAATCATATCAACATGTTTTGCACCAGATGTGTGGACCATTTAAAAAGAGAGAATGGCTGCACTCCTTGCACAGCCTGACAGTGACTCTGGATGCATCAAGATAGCATGCCAATACTATGCTGCAGCTAAAAGCACCTACAACCCATGACCATCTTGGGCACTGCCCATCTTTGAGGCCATGCATGACTGTGAGCATTCCCCCATTTTCTGTGTACTTACATATGCTCATGGCATTTAAGTTGCAGGAGGCTGCTATACATGCAAGGTAAGTGCAATGTATGTCTGGCAATAATTACTCATACAGGTCTATCTACACACAGGGAGTGGTTTATGCCTGCATTGCAAACTCCATAGGTTGGGCCTCATGATGGCAAGGCCATGTGAAGAGCAAGGTATCATATCCTCTTCTATTGCTGGCTGGGATGACCCTCCCCCCCCCAGCTCTTGTTCACATTCCCCAAGCACCCACTTAGCATCATCTGTGGGAGTTGCAATGGACATCCTCAAATGATACTCATTCAAACACTCCATCTCATTCAAGTGTAAGTGCATCTTTGAGTGCATCCTCTGCTTGTCCAAGGAAGACCTGTGAGCATCCATGCTATCTTTCTCATCTTACACACAACTCTAACAGATGCTCTAAACTTGCTCCAGCATAAGTTCTGCCACTGGAAGGAGTAGTGGTAGATCTGTGGCAAGAAACTTGCTGTCCCCATCTGGGGGCCAGCCACAGTAAGGGAAAGATCCAGGCTTTATCTCTGAAACATTAGTGTTATGTGGTATGCACATTTCATATCTCCATTCAACTAGAGAAGAATATATTTTCTTTATGTGTGCACCTTTGATGATGTCTTATGCATGGATACTGTGTGTTAAAAGCATGTGACATCATATCAGATATGTCTAAGTCTGTTCTTCAAAGAATCACATCACCACAAATGTGGAAATGCCATGATCTTTCAGCCTGTGACATTATCGAAAGACAAGCATTGCAGACCTTCCATAGCAACATGGCAATAGCATATGTGTCATATGATTGGACAAATTTAAATACATGGCATGGGCTGATATACATGGCACATCCACACATGTGATGCACTAAGTGCTGCAGCACTCCATCAATTGAAATGTTGAGTACACACCACAAGCTGGAGTGTCACAGTATTGTTGTGTATGTGGTGCATATAATTGGAAGCTGTCTATGAAGCCATCTGCTGTAAAGGCATGCATAAGGGGGCATTATTGGTGCACACATAAAAGAAATTATATATTCATTCTTCAGTGGAATGGATAACTGACTCACAGATGTTACAGCAATTAAATTGTACAAATATTGGGCATATGTTGTTCCTTTACAACACCTAGCCCCCAGATAATGATCAGCCATAGTTTATAAAATTGATACTCCAACCAACAATTAGAATCTTAGGTAATTCATACTCAGATGGCCTCAGCCAACATTTAAGATTCTTTTATGATTCATACAGAGGCCAATGTCAGACTTGGGTGGACTGTTCAAACATCTCAGCAGCACTGGAATAATATGTTAAACATTAGACTGATGCTAAGAACCATCCATAAATAATGTCCACTTATGCCCACATTGTTGAATAGTCTCAAAACATTCCATTCTAGTAAGTACAGGACATGAACAATCATTGACTCACTTTGCCTTAGAATAAATATCTGCTGTCATTGCATGATAAGTATTGCCCTGTTTCTCTTTAATGAGCTGAAGAGTGTTGATATGACCATTATAGACATCACTGTATGCACTTGTGGAGAACTCCACAACTTGATGGGTGCCAGTACACCACTCATGAATGGATACATATAGCTAGTGAACACACTAGCTTCCTCAATATACAACACAGAATGTACTCGCTACAATTGAGACCAGTGCAACTAGTGATTTTCTGGCTTGGCTCACAGGCTGGAAGCCAGCCTTTGCCAGCCGTCAGAAGACGTGACCATGCTGAGCCTTGAAGGTGGCCCAGAGTGGCTTATCGACACGGTTTCAATCTTGTCAGGCTGTGTACATGGACTCTCACAAAGGCTTTCAAATTTATAGGCTGTTTGCTGAAGCTTATGGCTTGAGCCGCAAGCCACAAGCTGCCATGAAAACCAAGGTGAGTTGCAATCATCCTTCTCAGACTGATTCACATCATATTCACAGATTCGCCATTCTTTTTCAACATTATAAGATATCCATTTTTTCTATGCCCCCCTCAGACTCCCTTAACAATGTCTGCCCAACTCACTCGACCAATATGCCCCCCAGTGAGGTTCACTGAAGGTGGAGATGACCCAACATTTGTCACCTCAAATTGCAGGGCTATCGCCATAGCCAGTCCTTCTTCACCTTCCCCTACCTCTGAGCCATTGGGGTTGACTGTTCCAATGGACATAGCTGCTTCGTCTCCTGACCCACCCACCAGCGCCCAGACTTCGACCATCTTGAGGAGGCCTCATGCACCACTTGTAATCGATGATGATGCCGATTCTACTGATGGCCCAGAGCACACCCCTCAACACAAGAAGTTGAAGACAACTCGGACGCCTGGTCACGCAAAGGGGCTGCAAAACGATGCCTCAATCATCAAGATCGATGATGTCGACAAACTGAAAGATGAACAGCTGAACAAAAGTGACCCCATGGCCAACATCAAGGAGTTTTTCGTCACGATCCCTCAGGTGCCTGGTCAAGACAAGGGGCGCATGCTGTGTAAACTATACAAGTAAGTGGTTTTTTTTTTACTCGTTCTTTTAATTCTGATGTTCCGTAGACAGGGTTTAGGTTGCCCTAAGCAGGAGAAGTCCCTGACCAGCAAACACACCACTCTTCGCCGCCATGCTGTGGCTCTACATTCAGTGCATTACATTTTTTTTATATTCCTATCTCTATCTCACATCCGTGTCTTAGCATCACTACAGACAGTGGTGCATCTCAAGCAACTTTGACTCAATGCTTCCGGAGGACACGAAGAAATGCAAGGACCTCAAAAAGCAACCATCGATGACTGATCACTTCGCCCCAGAGGACCAAACGAGGCAAATACCATACAGTGACAAGGCTCTTGAGACCGTGTCTCTTGAGTGGATTATTCAAACAAATCAGGTATTTTGTTTATTTGATCCATCCCTCCCATGCTAATACAAAGTGAATATTACAGCCCATTCAAGCGTTCAAGCATCCTGTGTTCAAGAAAATGCTCAACATCACGTCACGAGCAAACTCTAACCAGGGCATCCAGCTTCCTTTGCCCAAACAGTCAAGGGTGCGAATTATCACAATGTTCAAGCAACAGATGTGCTTGTTGCATGACCACCTTAATGTTTTTTTTTTTTCTGTTTGTTTTCCTACTGATATTTTCTTGTTAGGGACCAACTGTGATTGGTGAAGTCAGCCTGCCATGCAATGCATGGCAGGCTGGCAATACCAATGCTTACTTTGCCGTCACTGGCCACTGGGTCGAAGAGCATGACCCTGCAGTGTGGACCATCGAGCAAGCACTTCTTGGCTTTGTTCAGATGAATACTTCACACAACAGTGTCCGTCTCGGCCAGGCCCTTTTCAAGGTGTGCAAACACCTCCATATTGTACCCAAGGTAAGCGTGAATAGCTCAGTGAAATGTACAGCTAACATCTGAATCTATAGGATGGGCACATCACCTGTGACAATGCGAAGAACAATGAAACGATGCTTCAAGAATTTGCGCACTGCTACGAACTCAAAATGGGAGTGTCTTACAATGTGAAACGTCGACACATCCGGTAAGTTTGCAAGCTATATATTAATGTCCGTTTACACTCTAATAATTTGGCTGCCAAAGATGCCTTGCACACATTGTCAACTTGGCCACACAAGCAGTGATATCAAGATATAGCAAGGCTAAGTACTACAACAGTATGCAGGACCACGACGAACTCCCTGAGGACCTTAGATTGTCTCAGCAAGATGAGATTGGCATCGTCCATGCCATATGTGTGAAGGTACGTCGTCATATTAGTGCTGAATTCTTACTTCTAACATCAGCATGTGTAGGCACACTCCTTCGCTCAGTGCAAAGAAGCCTTCAAGGCCATTCAATACCATTGGAAAGTCCCCCCTCTCCAGTTACTGCTCGACATGAAGGTGCGATGGAGCTCCACCTTCATCATGCTTACTCGAGCTGAGCTGAGTCTCGCCACGAGGTAAGTACCATATGTACAGTTGGGATCATTCTTATCCATTACACAGGCAATCAACGAGTTCATATTGGAACTTGGACTCAAAGAAAATAATTTGGACAAGTGGCGCAAGATCACATCACTCGCTTTGAGCAATGAAGAATGGGCACACGTTCATCTGTTCTGCAACATTCTTCAGGTGAGTCCATGGCTTCAAACTTGAATGATGCTGATGATCCACTTTATTCAGTACGCAGATGATGCGCAGCAGGTGTTTTCATCATCTTCAGCTCCCAGCCTCCAAAATGCCCTCCCGGCATTGGAGAGGATGCATACCGCATGGGAGAAGATTTCTAACAAGCCATGGTACTCATCTTTTATTACAGCCCTCAACGTGGGAATGGAGAAGTTGGACCAATACTACACACGTTCCACCAAGTCTGATGCTCATATTATGGCTATGGGTAGGTTTTACATTGATGCTCACATATTGTACTGACCAGAGCGGGGGTGCAGTCCTCAACCCAAAGAAGAAAATGGGTCATTTCGTGAAACACTGGCCGGTGGACCTCATGGAAGAGGTAGAAGATGTTGTCCATAAATGTGTAAGTTGATCACACTACCATTCACCTTCACATCGCTGATCAGTTTATCACACAAGTTTGTTGAACGCTACGAAGAGAAGAACCAAAAAGTGCAGCCTCTGGCCAACCGCACACGCAAGGCAGCTGCAGCCCCCCCCAAGCCTGGCCACTGGCAGAGGGATGACACCGAATCATCAGATGACGACGATGACAGCTACATGCAGACCACCGGTACTGTTGACCCCCACTTAGAGGAGTGGAACCTCTACCTCAACACGCATGAGGTTGTGCCAGATGGTGTTGTGACAGTTCAATGGTGGGGGGTGCGTGTTATATCTTTCTTTTGCGAATCTGTCTGACTTTATTGTTCTCTAGCTGTATGGAGGTCACTACCCAACATGGCGCTCACTCGCATGTGATTATCTTGCCATCATGGCATCCTCCATATCAAGTGAGAGGGCATTCTCTGCGGCTGGCATCACCATCTGCATGTGGCGCAACTGTCTCGACACTGATATCATCGAGGCGTTGCAATGCCTCAAGTCCTTCATCCAACAGGACCTCATGGTGAGGGAGGTTGTCAGCCTCACTGACAAGGAGCAGGAACTTGATTATGTGGATGACCAGCCTGTGAACCAAGACAGCACAACACTTGAGGTTGTAGATGCAGATGACGAGATTACTTGGGGTGCGCTGGTTTTTGAGGACAGTGATGGCATTCTTGAGTTGGGGCATGGTACGGACATTGACATATAGTAGATATATTGATGTATCTACTATAAGTTTTCACAAGTTGAAATCATAAATTTTCGCTATTGACTCTTCAAACATATGGGCCGTGGCTTGTAAGCCCCCAAGGCCGTCGACATAGAAAGCTGTGGCTTGCAGGCCATGATAAGCCTAAGCGGTTGAAGCCTTTTTCGAAGCTTAGGTGTTGAATCTTCTAGGCCATAAGCCATGAAAAGCTGAGCCTTCTACCCGGCTTACAGGCCATGCTGAGCCAGGAAATCACTAAGTGCAACCATTGCCATTGGCACCTCATGCTCCAACTTGCCATAGCCACCATCACCAAACCCAGTGGGAGAGCATTGGTGAAAGTGTGTTGTGAATGAGTTGTTCCCTCCAGTAAAATAGAGAATCTGGATCAGCTGAATGATATGTTGATTGCAGTAGGGCTGCATGCACATGACAATGCCATTATGACCAAGGCCCTGGCCAAAAGTTAGGCAGTTACAATTAAAATACAGAAGACTCACATTTAGCAAGTTCAGAAATGTGTACCTGTAGTTTGATAGTTCTTTGTCTACAAACTGAGTAACTGTGGCTGGAGAATTCAAGGCTAAGATGACTGGTAAGATAATGGCATTGCTCCACTCTTTGACCTTCTTGCAGAAAAGGGGGATTTGAGCATGCACCTTTGAATAATGTCAGCTCAGTCCATAGATCATAGCCAGACATACCACAAGCATGAGCTTAGTCATGTATTGTTCATCTTGGAGGAGGTGCTTGTGAATAGATGTCACTGGGTGTGATGAGTGCTCACTGTTTAATTGCAACAGCAAGGCTCAAGGTCACAAGGATCAGGGTGGCTGATGTCAAACCAACAAGGGAGTAAAACAATGATAAGGTACAATGGACCACAAGTATCAAGACAAGGATGTGGAACAACCCAATACTGGGAAGCTGCACAGTGAACAGTGGATGGCACAAGTGGGGATGTTGCAAGTGGACAGTCTGAGGAACAGTCTGTTGGATTGCTCCAGCTTATATACCCAAATACATGGTCTGTGCATACTTTAGGGGAGGCCCAACTCTGATTCACAGGTGGGGCCATGGAATGTGCTTGAAGATGTTCAAGTATACCTTCCAATGGAATTAGTCCCTGATAAGCTCCACTTATCTGGTGGGTAATGGGTCATTCCAGAAGGGTACTAAGTATATCCTCCAAAAGCATTAATACCTGATAAGTGGAGCTTATCAGGTGATTTACTCAACCCTCTTTTGCTTGGTAAGTTCTGGTTCTGGACTGATCCTTTCTTAAAGAGGAAGGTGAGGATTACCCAATCCTTTCATGCATGTTGTCTTGGCTAATTCCACTAGGCCAATACTCTGTTTTCCTGGGTTTGTGTGTGTGTTCCCTTACACACTCTTGAGTTTCATGGGTTTGTCACAGGCTGAGGTATAGGTTCATGACACCAGGTAACTCTCTGCAGCAGTGAGAAGAGATCTCGGGCATAGGGGAGAGATTGAGCATGGTCCAGGAAGGGATTGTCAAAGGTCAATGAAGGTCAGAGAAGCTTGATTGCTTCTTGAGTGACTGAGGCAACATATGGAGGCTGTATTGTCAGCATGACTTTAGTCCCACCTGGAGAGAAAAAAAGATTCATTTCAACAGGCCAAGTTGATGTCAACTGATTTGCTGCAGGCATGTTTGCAGACTGTGAAGGTGACACTGAATACAATAAAGTTATGTTAGTATCAAAATATGGGTGGTGTCATCACTTACCTGTAGTCTCAGCAAGAGCTCCAGAGGAAGGCACTCCAAATGACATGTCATTGTGACTAGTCAGTGTCTCGGTGCTGGATGTTCTGTTGACAGACTTGGCATTTGCAGTGTGTTTCTGCCAGGATGGCCTCTAAGAATATAGTAATGACTATAATGTCCTTGACTTGGATAATTTCCAAGACATACCTCATTTGCTATCACTTCATAAATCTTGCCTGGTTGCTGTTGGGCAAGGTCAGCCACATTGTCCTCATCCATCCACTCTTCATCAGTGTCTGTAGCCCCATTGTCCCTAGGAGGAGGACACCCAGGCTCCAGGTCAAACATTGAGAAACAACCACTGCCACAGCCAGGATAGAAAGACATGGCTGAAGGGGGGGGGAATCATCAGTTTTTGCTTTGTTTAGAGGACAAACATGTCATGTCAGCAATTCTCACTCTGTTGCAATACACATTGGCCACTGTTGTTTGTCCCTGCTGCCCCTGCAACTCCACCAGAAGAGGACTGTGCTATAATCTCAGTCCCATCAGTCAATTGAAGCTGCATTGGCCATCCACAAGCTGGGCCTACAAACACCAATCAGATCAATCAGATCATCCAGTGATGTTACACACCAATATTTCAAAGTCTTTTTGCAGAAGTGGCTGGGTTGTTCACTTGGCTGTCTAGATGGTCTTCACAGGAGGCAGTGGTGCATTTCCCATTCCCTTTTCTGTACCCTTTCCCGGTATCAGATTGTTCTAACTTGGATGTGTTGGACTGATATTACCTGATAGATTAGTCTGCAGTGTCATCAGATCACTGGGGTACTGGCCATTGCCATTTGACTGATGGTACTGATTTTTGTATCTGCCATATTTACATGCATCAAGGTTTGGAATGAAGTGCATGATTTTAATTCACAGCCTCCAAATCTGGAGTTGGGGTATCAAAGATTTGCTGAGACCTGCATGTGTGTGGGGCCATCAACAGCAAATCAGAATATTAGGCAAAAAAAATGAGAGTGATGAATATGTGAGTACGACAAGAAAGGACAGGCTTTGAGATGGGTTCTTAACTTGAAGGTATGGGTCATATTTATACCAGATCCTCAGTGCCTTCACAATCCTCTCCTCACTTCCCCTATCATGAGTGCACCACTAGCCTGATGCCTTGGGTGCAATAAGGTTTTCACCCTCAACGGTCTTTCTCAACACACTAGCAAGACCTGGCACCTCGGGTGCAAAAATCTGCAAGGCACAGTGGTGTTTCCATCCATGTGTCACATGGTGTCTTCATTAGTGTCAAACACCAACCTTGAGCCATGCAGCACAACTGACAGTTCCTTCAGTGACAGATCCTTCAGTGACAAGTTTACCCAAGCAGCAAGGGCTTTCAACTAACCACTTTTCAGTGCCACGGCTAGGCAATGAGGATGACATGCCAGACAATTCCCACCAAGATGGACTTGAAGGTATGATTTTCACTCCTTATTTTGATGCATTTCACCAATACACCACACATGACAACAATGATGCTGAGGAAATAGACTACATGGGTGATCCTGCTGACATCACAGATGCTAACACATTTAAAATTATCTCTCAATTTGTTGGTCCTGTCACCCCAAAATATATTCAACCTAGTGAACCCCATTTGCCAACACCACCTCAAGATAATGTGATTGAGCCTGAAGCATGTAGTGTGAAAATGACATTGAACATCATCATTGATCACTTTACTTTTAGCCTCCCTGGCACTCAGCTTTCCAGTGCATCTCAGGCATCGGCCTTTGAGTCAGCACACGATGGGCTCAGAGATTCAATATGGGCACCTTTTTGATCCCAATGTGACTGGGAGCTTGCTTGTTGGGCAAAGACATGTGAGGCAATGTTTACAGCACTGATGGAATTACTCACCATAACTGAGGTCTGGGAACATTCCCAGGTTCTGTTGCATCCACTAACATAGTATGAAAGGTTGTTGAGAAGCTTGGACTCTCATACAGCACAAGTAAGGAGCCAAATGCTTTCATTGACAACATGTTGCCCAGTCCACCCCCTTTTCAATGCATGAACCTTAGTGTTGGAGGCAAAGAACTTGAATTTCATTATCACAAAATTATTCTGTCCATCCAATCACTCTTCCCTGAATTTGCCTGGAATCTCATCTATGCCCCAGAGTGGCACTACACCGATGCTGAGAAAACATGCCATATCTATAATGAGATGCACACTGATGACTCACAGTAAAAAAGAAAGTCAGGAAAAAGTCCACCAAAAGTCCAATAAAAGTCATTGACTTTTCTTGACTGAAATGCAGGTTTTTTTGACTAATTTTTGAATACAAAAGTCAGGTTTTGGTCAAATAAAAGTCATCTAAAAGTCATCAAAAGTCATTGACTTTTCCTTGACTGAAATGGAGGATTTTTTGACTATGAAAGTCAGGCCTTAGTCAAAGAAAAGTCATTTGGAAGTCATATACAAGTCAAGTTAAAGTCATAAATAAGTCACACGCATGTCATGTACAAGTCAAATAAAAGTCATACAAAGTCAGATAAAAGTCAACCTTAAGTCAGATAATAGTCAGGTGATAGTCAAAGAATAGTCAGACAAAAGTCAACCATAGTCAGCTGAGAGTCAAGATAAAGTCACAGGAAAGTCAGACAAAAGTCATCAAAAAGTCCAAAAAAAGTCAAAAGAAAGTCAGATTAAAGTCAAGTCACAGTCACAGTCACACTAGAGTTATGGATAATAATAATCATTATTATATATAAAAACATAAAACTATTACTAATACTAAAAGAGATCCTGCTGCCTGTGTGCTCCTGCTCCTGCCCCCGCCCCTGCCCTTGCCCTGCTGTGCCCCCCTGCCCTCGCTCACGATAGCAGGGCTTCACCACTCCTTCCCACAGGGATTAGCATGCCACCATGCTTGCACAGCCCAGCAGCTCCTCTAGTATGGCAGTTGGCAGCACTGGCAGAGTGCACATGGTGTGCACTCTGCTGAAGCGTGTGGTTGGTGGGTGGTTGCGGTGCCATAGTGGTGTGTTGTGGTCGATGGCTACAGTTGTTGTGTGCCATTGTTGCTGGTACTTGATGATGCGTTGAGGGTTGCAGCGAGATTTGGGCCGCCAGTATCCCATGGAGGTTGCAATGAGAATGCAAAAAAAGAAAAAAGAAAAAGACTCATCTTAGTTAGTTTGGTAGGCACTTGCAGCGTGTAAGGGTCGGGCGATATGGGTGAGGGCACTGCTGCAGTCAGTTTAAATCAGTCAGCAAAGAATGGAAAAAAGGAAGAAAATGAACAAAACTTACAAGCTTCATTTGGCCTGCCAGAAGGCAACAGCAAAGTGGCTTGGTCAATGAAGCAGGTAGGGGAATGACATCTGCGGTGCGGTCAATTTGGACTGGTCAGAAAAGAACAGGAAAACAAGAAAAAGAAACAAACAAACCTTGGGGTCAGGACTTGACCACTGTGACATGACAACAACAACACATCATGATGGGACAGACAGTCTAGGGAGACTATTGAGGGTCTCCAAATGTCGTTGTCTGTGGCAGGATATGTACTTCAGCTTCTGCATGCTGGAAGGTGAGGAAGGGAGGGGAAGTGAGGAGGGGAGGAGTGAGAAGGGTAAGGGAAAGGAAGACATTGAATGAAGTTTGAGTTCTATTAGCAGCCAGTGGCGCGTTAACCCACGCCACAAAATTAATTCTCTGCGACACCAACCAAACACAGAATTTTTTGTCTAAGTCAATTCTCAGGTGAGTGCAGAAAAAGTTCATCATAACTCATGAAATAAAATAGATAAAAATGTGAATATATTTAGACGGACAGACGACACTAAAATATAGGGGGTCTTCTGCCAATGTTAAGCCATATTATTAACTATTTCCGAATTATTCCACTTTCATGAAGTGTGAAGTCACTCTGAACCAATTTCTTTTTCTAAATTTCAAATAAAATAGATAAAAATGTGGAAATATTTGGCAGAGTACACCTTCTTAAATTCTACTGAACCCTTAGCCTATTTTAAGTGATTATAGAAGCCATCACTGAGTTATTCAAATGGTAAATGTTAGCACAAGCTTCACTGCAATTGACTTGGAGTGGCTTCAACGTTGGGCAAATTGTTATAAGAGTGTCATGGCCAACAATGTCAATGTGGGGGATTGAGTGGCCAGAAAGAGGGTGGACCAAAGGAAGGCAGAAGGCATGGCATGAGGGCAGTTGCAAGATGTGGGCCATGAGGAAGGAGGGGTAAGAGGAGGATGTGCATGAGAAAAGTGGGAAGATTAGACAAGAGGAGAATGAAGAGAGCAGGGGAGAGAGGAGTGGGAAGAACAGAGGGAGAGGTGGTTGGGATGAGAGGACAAGGGGGTGAGAGAAGTGTGGGGCAAGAGGAACAGAATGAACAGGTGTCACCATTTGGGTAGTGATCATCATGGGTTTCTGCAACATGCAGGGGTTGGGTGCAGGGGTCACTTGGGTATGGGTACAGGTCCTGGATTCTCCACCCAAGCCCCAACCTGAACTTGAGCACAGGTTGTGGTGGGTTTTTTACCACAATACTGAGCCAGCCATACAACAGGTACTATGACACCATGTTTACCAATTCACCTCACAAAATCACCAATGTAACCAGCTACTCTACAATGGTTCTTGCACTAAAGTGTAACTATGCAGCATTTCTAGCCATTGTCACTGGCAATTGATCAGCAGACAGGGATAAAGATGATAAACTTGCTCAAAGACAGAAGGTGAGTGACATGAGGCTGGTGTTATGTCCACACATGGGAAGACACATCAAAAAGGTGTACCAACCTCTGGCACAAGTCTAGTTGTCTTGATAATGCAGTGTATCATGGAAGAAGAGCTACATAGAAAAAGGAGACCCATTCTGTTTGGTGAGTCTGCACTGAACAATTCAAGCCCTTCTAGTTTCAATCACTAGTAGTACAGATAAATATGGGGTTGGTGGGTACAGTACTGCATATAGCATTGCAAGACATTGAGACTATATTTTGCTTTAGAAGCAGACTAATGTGACAGGAGCTACTGCAGTTCCAGTGAGGTTGGCAGCCTTGAGCTCCAAGGCTTTGCCAATCATAAGCAGTCAAACTATACCAATGAAATTTATATTAGAGAAATGGCCAGTTGTTATGCAAGTTAAGAACATGCACCAATACAACCAAAGAGACCCAGAATACTATCAAACACCTCCACAAGAAGGACCTTCATGAACAGCCCAGGGTCCACAGCATCAGCTAGTGCCACCACCAACCATGTGATGCCAACAGAGATTTCACAGAGAAGGTTGCATAGGCTCATGGTCCAGCCACCCCAGAAGAGTGTATAGCCTAGTGTCAATAGTTGGTGTGAAGAGGCCAACATGGACATGAGGCAAGAAGACACAAACCAGTAAAATAGTTCTCCCTTGTGTAGAGCAAACTCTCTTTAATGTGATGACTTTGGAAGAGTACACAATTCCCATGATCTGGAGGATATGAGCCAACCATTGAGAGGAAGAGGTGGAAGGGACACATACCAGACCATAGACAGCCATGAATTCAAAGAAGATGATGCTGCAGCATGTGTGTAGTTAGTAAATCGATGTTTTCTCCCAAGTGCTGCTACAGGCCTGATGAGATTCTTAGCACATATATGGGGTATGTGGACCCCACTGCCAAGCATGGACCTGGTGATAAAGATGCCCAGCAGTTAAACTGACCAATGAGCACAAAACATGCATGTATGGTGGGGGCAAGTGTATCCAAGAACATTAAATCCTATGCAGAGATATATGCCCATTGATGCCCACATGTATGAACTTGTCTCTTGTAGGAACTGGCCAACATTGAACACTTCACCTGAGCTCACACAACAGTGGTTCTCAGTCCTCTGAAAGATTATATGCTTTATTGTGTAACTTTATGAGATGTCCTGAATTATCAAATAGCATTTGAAATATTCTATCTTTTGCACTTAATGATATCAGCTGAACCCCCTTCCCTATCTTCCCCATGTGACCCCCTTTCCCATCTTCCCCACCTTCTTTGCCATGTCCCCCACCTTTCTGACCCCCACATTAACAACTTCACCAACTTCCCCCACCCCCTTCCCATGCACACTTTTCCTCCCCCCCACTTCTCCGTGCATCTCTCCCTCATCTCTCCACTCCCTTTCTCATGCACCCTTCCCCATCCTCCCACTACCTTCCCAATGCACCTTTTCCCCTTTCCTGTGGACCTCTTCCCCATGCACACCTTTCCCATGCACACCTTCCCCATCCCCTCATCCCTTTCCTTATGCACTCCTTTCTCAGCCCCCCACTTCCTTCTCCATTTCCCCCATCCCTGCCTCCCCCACCCCTTTCCTATATACCCATCTCTATTCCTCATATCCCCTTCCCCACCCCCCCTCACCCCCACCCCCATCCCCATGCACCCTATTCCCCACTCTCCCCCCTACCCCCATCCTCATGAACCCATTCCCCACCTGCTCTGCCCCATTCTCATGTGCCCCATCCTCATGTGCCCCATCCTCATGTGCCCCTTCCCCTTCCCCACCCCTCTAGCCCCATCCCCATGTGTCCCTTTCCCACCCCCTCAGCCCCATGCCCATGTGTCCCTTCCCCATGCCCATGTGTCCCTTCCCCATCCCCATGTGTCCCTTCCCCATCCCCATGTGTCCCTTCCCCATCCCCATGTGTCCCTTCCCCATCCCCCCACCCCCATCCCCATGCACCCCATCCCCATGCACCCCATCCCCATGCACCCCATCCCCATGCACCCCATCCCCATGCACCCCATCCCCATGCACCCCATCCCCATGCACCCCATCCCCATGCACCCCATCCCCACCCCCATCCCCATGCACCCCATCCCCACCCCCATCCCCATGCACCCATCCCTATGCACCTCACTCCCTTTCCCATGCCTCTCTTCCCCATGCCTCTCTTCCCTATGCACCCCTCTCTCACCCCCTCATGCACCCCTTCCCCCCACCCCCTTCCCCATGCACACCTTCCTCATCCCTTTTCTCATGCACCCCTCTCTCATGTACCCTTCCCCATCTCCTTTACTGGCTTCAGCCCCCTCTCCACCCTATCCAAAGTCTCTTGCATTTGAGTTGCATTAACTGCAGTTTGACTGGCAATCATCTTTGCCTAATTTGGCAATCCACTTCAGCTTTGACTTTCAATGTCTGAGTACTGACTTGTACTGACTTGTCATTGACTTTTGCCTAATTTGGTTATCACTTCAAGTCATGTCAATTTTTCAACTTTTTTTCCCCAAGTCAACTTTGACTTTCATCAACTGTGTACTGACTTGTGATGACTTGCCACTCACATTGCCTAATTTGGTTATGCACTCCAAGTGTCATGTGGCGACATCGTTCAACCCTCCACCACCACCAAGCGTCGCAAATGCCAACATGAACACTGGAAGAACTGCCAAGATTACCCTGAGGAGCACACTTGGGTAGTCAGACAACCAGAACATTGTGAAGAAGAAGAGGAGGTATGCACTCTCATATGGGCCCAGGCCGATGGATGGCCAGAGGCAGAAGAAGAAGACTATTATGTGGAGGAAGATGAAGCATTATGCATACGCCAGTTAGTGAGTGGCATGCTCATTCATGAGTCGTCCTCAGATGCTGGCACGAGTATTGCAGAAAGGATGAAGGTCACGTGATCTGATCACGTGAAGTCCCGGGTCATGCCTTGTATCTGACCTAATCTATAAGTCATGGGACTTTGGTTGTTTTAGGATGGAAGGTTATGGAAGACCATGGTAAGCATGAGATCGGATGCGGAATTCCCGATAGCTGAAGGTCTGGACAATTCCCTTATGGGTTGAGTTCTGATGGAATAGGTTCTGATGCGCTGGTATTGCGCCGAGACATTCGCTATCTTGTTATCTTGGATTCTGATATCATTTGTGAGTCATACGGTGTTCTTATCTCTGACTCATGGTTGTGTTATCTCTGACTCATGTGGGGCCTTATGCCTCATGTACTGTATGTTTCATGATAAGCCCCTGTGGCTTGATGGACTATTCCTATTGGCAGATTAGGTCGTAGGTGTTATCTCGTTTATAGTTTGAGCTCAGTTTCATTACTGTCTTGGAGTACTATAAGTACTTGGCAGGTTTTGCCAGTAGTCATTAGCTTAGTTGTTTTGACTTCCACCTGTATTTCTCTCAGGGACTAGCAAAGCATTCTTATAGCAGAGTCATTGGTCTGTGTGATTATCTTCTCATCTTGTTGCCAACTTGTGTGTTAGGCTATCACCATTGTTTGGCATTATAAGGGGACCTTCTGAGGTTATTCGCCCTTTACGAGTTATTGCCTAGGTTGCAAGCCGTGTGCTTGGCTTAGTGTTGATACAGGAAAGCCCACGGATCCAAGTCGGATCAGCATTTAGTGGAAACGCTACACCAAGTCATGTCAATTTTTTCTACTTTTTTCCCCAAGTCAGCTTTGACTTTCATTGGCTACATACTGACTTGTACTGACTTGCCATTTGCATTGCCTAATTTGGTTACGCACTCCAAGTCATGTCAATTTTTTCTACTTTTTTCCCCAAGTCAGCTTTGACTTTCATTAACTGTGTACAGACTTGTACAGACTTGCCATTCACATTGCCTAAATTGGTTATGCACATCAACAAATTGCTAGTAAGCTCAAACTTTTTGTGATTTTTTCCCCAAGTCACATATTTCCCTTTGATCATTTTTGATTTTCCAAAATTGACTTTCATTGACTAGTAGTTGACCTTTGACTAAACATTGACTGAAATGCAGGTTTTTTCAACTTTGGCCTGACTTTTGCTTGAATTCCTTTTTTACTGTGGATGACTGGTGGTGGTCCATACAGGTGTGTAATTGGCCATCTATCCTGAGCTCTTACTCTTACAACCAATTACAAGATGTCCCTTGAGGTGTGCAACCCCAGTGCAACAGTCATCCCAATTATCATTTCCACTGACAAAACACAGCTCACCCTCTTCCAGAATAAATCAGCTTATCCTGTATACTTAGGCATTGGAAATATATCCAAGGATATTCACTGAAAACCTTCACGTGCCACATAGATGTTAGTTGGTTACATTCCAACAACCAAACTAGGGACTATGACAAATAAGGCTGCATGTCATTGTGCACTTGCTAACCTCTATCACTCATGCATGGGCAAGCTACTAGACCCTATCTGGTTTTGTGGAGAAACTGGGCTTGTCATGCTGAGTGGCAATGGGACATGGCACCACTGCCATCCCATCTTTGCCACTTTCATCAGTGACTACCCAGAACAGATGCTGGCCATGTTCACCCTCAATGGCCACTGTCCAAAATGTGTGGTCCCAGAGGGTCAACTTGGCAATCATGAACACTTTCCTGCTCAGAACTATGCAGACACACTTGACACCTATGATCTGGCTAATGAAGATACCCACCAGTTTCATGCAGCTTGTTGCATGACAGGGCTGAAACCTGTTTTCTGACCATTTTGGTATTCACTCACTCTTGTTGATGTGTTCTTGTCCATCACCCCAGATGTCCTTCCCTAAATCCTTCAGGGAATTGTCAAGCATATCACTGCATGGATATCAGATCCTGTTCTCTTAGGGAACATCCAAATCAACATTCACTGCTGTGCCATACCACCAAACCACCACACCACACTGTTTCCAAAGGGTATCACAACACCCTCATGCATTTCAGGCAAAGTGCACAAAGCCATGTGCCAGTTCCTCCTTGGACTCATTGTTGACCTTCCTCTTCCAGGCAGGCAAGCTGCATCACACATATTGAGAGCTGTACATGTGCTCCTTGACTTTGTTCACCTAGCACAGTACCCCTCACACACAACCCAAACACTCAATCATCTTGAGGAGTGTCTCAAGTGCTTTGACAAGAATAATGCTGTGTTTGTCAACCTTGGCGTGCACACACAATTGAACATACCCAAGTTCCACAGCCTCCTCCACTATCACCAGTCCATCACTCTATTTAGCTCAACTGACAACTACAAGACAGAGCAGTTGGAGTGCTTGCACATTGACCTGACAACAAATGAATTCCATGTGACAAATAAGAAGGATGAGTATTATCAAATGACAGTTTGGGTGGAGCAGCATGAGAAGATTCATAGGCACAGTGCCTTCATCAATTGGCAGCAGCAAGACCATCCAACAGATCCACCAACTTCGATACCAATTGAGCCTTTGCAAATTCCCCCACAGTATCTTAAGATGGCCAAAAACCTTACAGCAAAAGCTACATTTGGGGAGCTCGCAACTAAATACAGCATGATTGATTTTCAAGATGCTTTGGCTAACTTCATCACCTCAATGAACTACCTGGGTGCCTCAGGAGCTGCACTGTGCAACCATGCAGCTAACACTCTTATTCCATTTCAGTTGGTTCCTGTTTTTCAAAGATTCAAATACACTTCTAGCTGCAACTTGGAAGATTCAGATATCATAGATTGCATGATGGCTTGGCTGGAGCAGAGTAGTGTTGCCACGGCTCAGCTCAATTGGCTGAGCCAGCCAAGCCAAGCTGTTTTGAGCAGAGCCAAGCAGATTAATTGGCTCATGACCAAAACTGGCCCAGCTATGGCTCACAAGTTGGCTGAGCTGGCTGAGCCATCACACAATTTGGTCACAACCAATTGGGCAGGTGGCTGAGTCAGGGACTCAGGGGCTTGGTGGCTAGTGAGAGTCTGACATGCTTGTCAAATAAGTCAACTGAGCCAGGAATGAGCTGGCTCAGTGTAGCGTTTCTACCAAACACTGTTCCGACTTGGAACCAGAGGTGCGCCTTGATCAAGAACAGACCGACAGCAGTTGAACAACTAAGGCCAAACACGGGAGACGAACCAAATAATAAGGGCTTCACCTTATATTGAAGGAATGCATACAGGGATCTTTAAGAGAGAAGAAGACAGACCACACAAGGATCAACAAGATGAGAGGACAAGGCTAAAAGCCAACACTTCTATTGTACTCAAGGTAGATCTCAAGACAATGAAGATAAGGTCTCGTCTATCAAGACAGAGCACCTTATATACACTACAGGGCTGACTCCCAATCTGAGTCCCAAAGATAACAAGTATTGTATCGTCCAATCAGCTAACAGTGATAACCACCCAGATAACATACAGTACATGAGGCAGAAGGTGTTGAAACGTAATAAGTACATACGTATCTTATCTATAGCAGTTACGACATTACAGTAGTATCGTACATATGATTACCATATTAGGGTACTCCGTTATGCACAAAAGTGGGCGCAACTCCAATATGGAGGGCGCAAGTCTTATCAGTATCACACGTGGTGATATCGAAGACTTCTGAGGTGTTTCACATCAGGTGTCACTGAAAACGCGATATTGTGGACACCTTTACTTATCACTTTTACGCAAACGGACATGGGTGGACCATAGGGACCGGTTTTCCTATAAATGAGGGGAGTAGAGCCCCTCTAAGAATACAAGTCGTTCACTCTACGCACACTTGAGCACTCCACTCTACAAACCACTCTATCAGTCTCTATACCTTCACAAGGTGAGACTCCATGACACTGTTTGCTGCGCAACAGAAGGCCCCACATGAGTCAGAGATAACACAACATATGACTCACTATCATCCAATACTCATCTGGCGCAATCTCAGCGCATGATAAGTACAGCCATAAGGCAACATCAGAATGTTCCAATCAGAAAGAACCCAAACAGGACAAAGCCTAGACCTTCGGCAGTCGGGAATCCCACATCCAACTCCATGCTAACCCTCTCAGGAATTATGACTTGACCTGAGGAAACTGTTCCCCCATGACTTATCCTTTAGATCCACATCCCTTGACCTGGGGGATCTGGGGGTTGCTGATCATGTGCCTAATCACATGACTCAGCCTTCAACATGCCTAAACAGATAATGTTGCCAGTATTGTTGTCCACAATGAAGTGATCATCAGTACTCAAAATTTGCATGACTTCCAATGTCTCATCTTCGTCTAGTTGCAGAGACTCTTCATCATCATCTTCAGTGAATTGCACTTCAGGGGATCTTCTAGCCTTCTCAGGCATCCCAAATCGAACCTTTGCTGGCCTAGTAACACCACTGGTCATGACATGTGTTCCACACGTGACACTCAGCCCCTGAGTCAAGGAGGCCACACTGGCCAGTCAATAGTTGGAGGAACTGCCAGCTGCAGTGGTGGGGAATGGTGAATCCTCCTCCCTCATTTCCCTTCCCCCCTTGCCTCACCCATCACCCATCACCTGCCACCTGTTGTGCATCTCACCTGTGCCTCACCCCTGCTCATCACCCCTGGATGTTGTGTTGCACCACACAAGCATATGTTCCATTGGTATGCGGTCTCTGCACCATGTGTGCTATCTGCATATCAACAGTTTGTTGTCTGCACACCATTGCCCTTCCCCTCTCCCCCTTCTCCCCCATTGCCTTGTCACCTGCATCTCCCCATTGTACCCACACTGATGGCTCTGATCTCCCCAAGTGACACAGGAGAGGGGAAGGAAGACCCTGCTTGAATCCTTCCTCTCCCTCTCCCTCACTGCCTTGCCACTTCCTCCCTCCCTCTTGCTCTGACCTGTCTCCCCACAGATGGTTTCCTCTCCAAGCAGTGTGGGAGAGGGGAAGGAAAGATCCCACTCAGATCCCTCCTCTCCCTCTCCCTCATCGCTTGCCACTTCCTCTCCTGTGCCCTCCCCCTTTCCCATTGCTGTGCTAATGCCTATGTTGGCTTCAATCATGTGAATACATGGCTTGCAGATGTGCATGTGCATGCAGACCCACACATAATGTGTGAACTTGTGGGCAATGAGAACAACCTCATGCTGGAACAATGACAGGTCTTTGAGGAGGAGGATAATCAGTGATGTAAGCATGCAATACTTAGATAGTTTAATAAAGTAATCTAAATCAAGTACACAGAACCAAAATACAGCACAGAATTGTGCTATTCGATGCACATTGCCATCATCAAGTGAAGTGGCTGCCTTCCCATGCTCTCATCTCAGCTCCTTCAAGTCTCATCTTGCTTGATCTCTGTTGATCTCTGGTAATCTGGGCTCATCTGCTTGCTCTACTGCTCTAATTCTTTTTGTATCACACTCTATTCTATCTACCATGGCTGGGTCTAGGCAGAGGGCTCCCTCCACCCCCAAAAGGACTCCAAAAAGGCCAAGGACTGTGAAAAATCAGGGTCAACAGTGTGGTTTTCCTGGTGGGGCTCTGGAGATGTCTTTTCAGCTTGAAGGTAGGTCTTTGGTCAAATAATATGTGCATGAGCTTATGCTGTGGTCAGTTCCACCACCAGATACCCTTCAGGCACCAGTTGCACCATGCCATGTGCACTTTGAGCAGGATGGTTCATCTCCTGCTCCTGGTACCTCTGCTGGCCCCTCAGATCATCATGGGCAAGAGGGGGATGTTTTTTCAGCCTCTACCCCTGTTCAGGGTCCCAACCAGTAAGTTGTTATTTTATTATCTTTTTATTCATTTAATTAACAAATTTTATGAAGGGAGACGTTTGCTCACCTCTGTGTGAGACATTTAACCTCAATCATATATCAGGTGGCTCTCAGGAGGATGCCACTGATGCTGCAGTGGTGCCTGATGCTGAATCAGCAACCCCAATCTCAGTTGCCCCTGCATCTGATATGAGGTCTACTTTGTCACACCTTGGTCTGGGCAAGAAGTGTGCTGTGACACAGGCCACTTCATTGGAGGCTGAAGTTGAGAACTACCTAGCTGCCCCAGTTGCACTCCATGAAGATATCATTCAGTTTTGGCAGGTATGTGGCAGTGTCTTATGAGTTGGGCAATAGCAACAACTTAATGCTAGGAGCACAGCAGCAGTGGCCAATGCTGTACAAGCTAGCCATAGACTTGATGCCAGCTCAAGGGACCTCAGTCCCATGTGAGCATGTTTTCTCTGCCAGCAAGGAGACAACCACTGCTAGGTGGAACAGCCTCAAGCCAAAGATTGTGGAGGCAACACAGATACTTATGTTCCAGGCAAAGTATAAGAGGGGGATGAACTTTACTGAAGGGATTGCCATAGATGAAGAGCTAAATGACCTGGAGGAAAGGGAGGATGTCAGAGGTATTGATGATATAAGGGGTATTCTCAATAACATGTGTGAAGAAGCTGAGTAGATGGAAATTGTTTTTGTTGGAAGTATATGTACACTGCCAGTGTTGCTATGACTTAACTCACATCTTTTGCTACCTTAGAGAGTGAAATAGTGAAAGCTCTCACTGCCACCCTGCCACACTCACCTTCACCCTGCCACACTCACCTTCACCCTGCCACACTCACCTTCACCCTGCCACACTCACCTCCACCTCTGCCACACTCACCTCCACCTCTGCCACACTCACCTCCACCTCTGCCACACTCACCTCCACCTCTGCCACACTCACCTCCACCTCTGCCACACTCACCTCCACCTCTGCCATGCTCACCTCCACCCTGCCACACTCACCCCACCCTGCCACCCCCCCTGCCATGCTCACCCCCACCCTGCCATGCTCACCCCCACCCTGCCATGCTCACCCCCACCCTGCCATGCTCACCCCCACCCTGCCATGCTCACCCCCACCCTGCCATGCTCACCCCCACCCTGCCATGCTCACCCCCACCCTGCCATGCTCACCCCCACCCTGCCATGCTCACCCCCACCCTGCCATGCTCACCCCCACCCTGCCATGCTCACCCCCACCCTGCCATGCTCACCCCCACCCTGCCATGCTCACCCCCACCCTGCCATGCTCACCCCCACCCTACCACACTCACCACCACCCTTTCACTTTCACAACCACCATCCTCCCACCCTCACTGCCATCCTGTCACCCTGCCACTGTCACTCTATCACCATTACTGTCACCCTTCCACCCTTGTGCTCATCCTCTCACCCTTGCTCTCACCCTCTCATTCTCACCCTCACTGATATTCTCACCCTCTCATACCCCCTCACACTCTGTCCTTCTTACCATTGCTGTCACATCTTCACTGAGACTGTCATGCTTACCCAAGGGTGAAGCAGATGGAGAGATTGAAAAAGACAGAAAGGGTGAAGGAGAGGATGAGGAGGAAGGTGAGGAAAGGAGAAAGCAAACAAGGACAGAGTGAACAGTAGAAAAGGGATGAATAAGAGAAAGAGGGGGATGAGAACAAGGGAGAGCAAGAATGTGAACAAGGGAGGATAAGAATGAGGGGGTGAGGGTGGGAAAATGAGTGGGAAAAAAGACAAAGAGAATGAAGAAAAAGGCAAGGGTGAAGAAGAAGGCAAGGGTGAAAAAGATGGAGACAGCAGGGGTAAAGAATACAAAGAGGGTGAACAAGAGTATGTGTGAGCATGAGAGAATGAGGGTGAACAAGAGAGTGGAAGAAGACAAAGAGGATAAAGAAGGCAAGGGTAAAGAATATGAAGAGGGTGAAGAAGAAGGCAAAAGTGAAGAAGAGGGCAAGGATGAAGTTGATGGAGACATCAAAGAAGAAGGTGAGGGTAACAAATACAGAGGGTAAAAAAGAGGAAATGTGTGAATGAGGAGAAGGAGAAGGAGAGGAAGAATAAGAACAAGGGTGAACAAGAGAAGGTGAACAAGGGAGTGAAAGAAGAAGACAAAGATGATGAAAAATAAGGCTAGGGTGAAATAGATGAAGGAAGTGAAGATGGTGACAGTGAAGAAGAGAGCAAGGGCAAAGAGATGGTAAGGGTGAGGAAGAGGAGGAGGGGTCAGTGAGCACAAGAAGGAGAGGAGGAATGAGGGTGAGGGAGAACAAGGGAGATGGTGAACATGGTGAGGGTGAGAAGACAGAAACAGTGAGAAGAGAGGGGGTTCAGAAGAGGGTGAGGGTTCAGAAGAGGGTGAGGGTTCAGAAGAGGGTGAGGGTTCAGAAGAGGGTGAGGGTTCAGAAGAGGGTGAGGGTTCAGAAGAGGGTGAGGGTTCAGAAGAGGGTGAGGGTTCAGAAGAGGGTGAGG
Organism: Lactarius quietus; assembly: GCA_015025155.1. Classification (NCBI taxonomy): domain Eukaryota; kingdom Fungi; phylum Basidiomycota; class Agaricomycetes; order Russulales; family Russulaceae; genus Lactarius; species Lactarius quietus. The sequence goes on along the minus strand of WITN01000341.1, from coordinate 8,292 downwards.
GTTCAGAAGAGGGTGAGGGTTCAGAAGAGGGTGAGGATTCAGAAGAGGGTGAGGGTTCAGAAGAGGGTGAGGTTCAGAAGAGGGTGAGGGTTCAGAAGAGGGTGAGAGAGCACAGGGGAGAGAGAAAAGAGAGTGATGGAGAATAAGAAACTCCCCCCTTCCCTCTTCAGCTAGGATACCCTCCCCCCATCACCCCTCTCATCACACACCCTCTCCTCATCCACCTACACTCACTCACCCTCACTCACCCTCACCCCCTCCACCTCACTCACCACCCCTTCACCCCTCTCCTTCATCCTCAATCACCACCTCCCCCCTTGCCCTCACCCCCATCTCTCCCTCCCCCCTCCCCCTCACCCTCACCTCCATCTCACCCTCACCCCTCCCCCTCCCCCTCCCCCTCCCCCTCCCCCTCCCCCTCCCCCTCCCCCTCCCCCTCCCCCTCCCCCTCCCCCTCCCCCTCCCCCTCACCCCCCTCACCCCCTCCCCCTCACCCCCCTCACCCCCTCCCCCTCACCCCCCTCACCCCCACCCCCTCACCCTCACCTCACATGCTCCATCTCCCCCTCACCCCTCCCCCTCACCCTCTGTCACCCCCTCCCCCTCATCCTCTGTCACCACCTCCCCCCTCACCCTCACCTCCCATCTCCCCCTTCCCCCTCACCCTCACCCTCCATCTCCCCTTCCCCTCCATCATCCCCTCTTTATGCACACAAATACATATTTATTGATTAGTCATGACTACAATGTTCATTATTTCTTTCCTGCCCTGCCCCACACCACCCTGCCTCGCCCCACCCCACATAATGATGCAAATTAGTACACATTACATTCGTAAAAACTCACCTGCAAATGTACCGAAAAGCTTGGTGAAAACCACATGGGCCCATTTTTGAAAATGCATGGATTTGCTGGACTGGGCCCACAAAAAATATAGTACATGTTTGTTGTATGGGCCCATTTCAAGTCCATAATAAAGCTGCTGAAAGAAATGTGTCAGCCCATCTCCACTGCCTAAATGTGAACCTGAAAATACTGTGTCAGCCCATTTCCAGGCCTAAATAAGCTCCCAAAGATACTGTATGGCCCATGTCTGCTTCCTAAGAAAGCTCCCAAAAGTGTTGTATGGGCCCATTATTGCAGCCTAAGAAAGTTACCAAAAGTGCTGTGTGGGCCCACTTCTACTGCATAAGAAAGCTACCAAAAGTGCTGTATGGGCCCATTATTGCTGCCTAAGAAAGCTGCTGAAAATGCTGTGTGGGCCCATTATTGCTGCCTAAGAAACCCATTGAAATTGCTGTGTGGGCCCACATCTACCACCTAAGAAAGCTACCAAAAGTGCTGTATGGGCCCATGTCTGCTCATAAGAAAACTCCCAAAAGTACTGTATGGGCCCATTATTGCTGCCTAAGAAGGTTACTGAAAGTGCTGTGTGGGCCCACTTCTACTGCCCGATAAAGCTGCTGAAAGTGCTGTATGGGCCCATTATTGCTGCCTAAGAAACCTGCCGAAATTGCTGTGTGGGCCCATTATTGCTGCCTAAGAAACCTGCCAAAAGTGCAGTGTGGGCCCATTTCTTCTACCTAAAAAAGCTGCCGAAACTGCTGTATGGGCCCATGTTGACTGCCTTTGAAAGTTGCCAAAAGTGCTGTGTGGGTCCATTTCTTCTGCTTCAAAAAGTTCCTGAAAGTTCTGTGTGGGCCCATTATTGCTGCCTAAGAAAACTCCTGAAAATGCTATGTGGGCCCATTTCTACAGCCTAAGAAAGCTGCCAAGAGTGCTGTATGGGCCCATTATTGCTGCCTAAGAAAGCTCCTGACAGTGCTGCATGGGCCCATTTCTGCTGCAAAAGATAGCTCCTGAAAGTGCTGCGTGGTCCCATTTCCACTGCCTATGAAAGCCCCTGAAAGTGCTGGATGGGCCCATTTCTACTGCTTCAGAAAGCTCCCGAATGTGCTGTGTGGGCCCATTTCCACTTTGTAGGAAAGCTGCCAAAAGGGTTGTGTGGGCCCATTTCTGCTTCCTAAGAAAGCTACTGAAAGTGCTGTATGGCCCATGTCGGCTGCCTAAGAAAGCTCCTGAAAGTGCTGTATGGGCCCATTATTGCTGCCTAAGAAAGCTGCTGAAAGTTCTCTCCATGCCCATTTCTGCTGGAAAAGAAAGCTCCAGAAAGTCTTGTTTGGCCCATTTCTACTGCACAAGACAGCTGCCGAAAGTGCTGTATGGGCCCATTTATGTAGCCTTAGACAGCTGCTGAAGGTACTGTATTGGCCATTATTTCTCCCTAAACATTGCCTAGAGATGCCACCAAATATTACAATAGGCCTGCTGTTTCTTCTCACTTGTGCTTGTATGCAGAATTGCTGACAATGATGTGCTTCCCAGCTGCCAATTTGCAACCCTTGTATGGGCCCATGGTAGCAATTTATACTCTTAATTTTTTTTTCAAAGTTGATCAAATGTGTACTGCTGCCAGTGAACCATGTAGTGCAATTTAGCTATTTACATTCCATAGCCTACTTTCTCAGTCCACATTCTTCCGTCATTTTCTCCACTGCATCTGTTAACTCTGCATCAATGTCATACACCTGCCAAAGTTCTGAGTAGAGTTGCTGAATGCACTTTGCTTCAGCAAATAGAATGGAAGCCCTGGCCTTGTACTCCTGCTATAGGCACCAATTCAAAGGGATTGTTAACCTTAGATACTCTGACCACAAAATAGCAAACATACCAAGTGACTATCTCCTGCTTCAGCATGTGCCCCAGTATGAGAGTGACTGGAGGCAGCACCAATCTTGGTATCTCTTGCTGGCGGTGCACACTGACCCCAAGTCCAAACTGTATGATTTGGCCAATGCTAAGTCACCATCATATTCCATAGGTTAACTGAACACATACCACAAGCCTTGAGTAACTCACTGGAAGGTCCTTGGGCATTTGATTGAACAGGACTGTCCATTTCAAAGTCCTCACATTCCAGCGGAGTACCCTCTACGTGCTCCTCCTCAGTGAGCAATTTGGCATCCCTCCCAAGGACCTCCTTCTCTCTTGGCATGTCACTATTTGTCATTGACTGATGCTCAAGTAAAGGGGCATCAAACCCAAAGTCCTCACTTCCATGAGGAGGGGGAGTATTGATCTCGGGAGGGGAAACTGCTGCCTCTGGTATGGCATTGAACCCAAAGTCCTCACTTCCATGAGGGAGAGCATTGATCTCAGGATGGGAAACTGCTGCCTCTGGCATGGCATCAAACCCAAAGTCCTCACTTCCTGGCCAATATTGTATCTGCATTTGTGTGGTGCAAGGAACGGCCATATTGTAGTCGGGAGATGAGTTACTAATATAGCTATGACTTTGGCAAAACACCTTACATCCTCCTTTTGTGGTTTGCTTAGTCATTTCAGCAGCCTCTGTCTTGCTTACAGCAAGTTCAACTTTGCCGTCAGGCAACATTTTCCACTCCATCAACCAGCCATCCCTTCACTGCTGAAATGTCCTCCCTCCTCTGTATTGCTTCCCCATCCAAGCTGCCATTCGGGCATATACCTCTGTCATGGATCATACAGATTCAGAGAAGTGGAAGGCACAGTTTCAGAATGAGAAGGTGTGCCCCTTATTTAGCTGCTTTCATGATATCATCTCCATTTTTAATAAGGCCAAATCAATCAAGGAGTTTATTTATGAATGCCAGGAAGAATAACCTGAACATGCCAGTGCCAGATTTGTACCTGCTTATAGTGGCGCTCACACTAGTGCTTGATGAGACGGACCTGAACAGATTCCAGTTCTCGTTGGTCACTGAAAATTATCCCCAGGACCAGCTGCACAGGAACAAGTACTACAACCCCTTGGCAGTGTTTCCTGCTGACCTGTCTTCATACCTCCCGCCGAGGGAGGATTGGTGGTGGGAGGAACTTGGTGTGTGACCTTTATTCATTTATTTCAATTTCTTACAACAAAATACAGCTGCCAAGTCTCACTCAGGGCAGACACCTCAGGAACCCATCATTCCTGAGGAAGACACCATGCAGGAGGAGCCTGCTGCACTTGATCGGCAGGTAGTGCCTGAATCAGCAGCATCTCTGGTGCCTGAAGTGCCAGCATCCATGCCAGTGTCTTATTTTGGAGCGCTGAAGTTACTGGAAACACCTACAGAACCAGCTCCTGCAGTTCCCACCCTCCTGCTCAAGTTAAGAATTCCTCCCCTCAAAAGCATTTCCTCAGCGCCTCAGGAGGATGTGGAAATGGCAGCAGATGAGCCATCAAAGGTGCGTATGCTAGTATTTTATCTATTTTTTCCACTCTCTGACTGTCGCACCTTGATCTCAGCGTCGTCGCAAGCGAAAGGCTTCCGAAACAGCCGCCCCTCCCAAGTCCTCGAAGTTCCCCACACCAGCTTTGCAGGCACAATCACAAACCTCTGAGAGTTCTGAAGTTGACAAGCTTGCTTGGGAACCTCCATTTGACGTCAAGTTTGTGGTGCGCGTTCTTCATTTACTCAATGTGCAGCTCAAAGAACTGGATTTCAGTGCAACAGATGTCTGGCTAAGGACATTCAGTGCAAGCCACATCCAATGTCGTCATGCCAACAGTGCCATGATTCAAAGCTGGGGTGCAGCTTGATGCCCCAAAACAATCTCACTGGCAAGCCCAATCGGCAGCCACTCATGGCAAAGTATGTCTTTGAGTATCAGCTGCAGCAGCAACAACAGGTGCAGACACTGTGGGTTGGAAGGGCAAGAGAACCATGTGTGCGACAGAAGAAGACTCGCAGCCAGCAGCAACAGGTTCTGGCAGGTCACCTTCCACTGCTCTCACTCTTGGCCAAATGACCCTGGAGAGCGAGTCATCCAAGACTATGTCCTTGGCACCTTCGCCAGCTTCCGGGATGGGCTTGTCTGCCCTCTTCTCCATTGAAGTTCCCCTTCCTCCCAGACCTAATCCTCGAATTCTCATTCCACCCATCAAGTATTATCGGCAGCCATCCCCAAGTGCCCTATCAGTATCAAGCAATGATGGGCAAAACTTCAGGGCCAGGGTTGCGGAGCTGAAGGCAACTGTGGAAGACTTGAAGAGGGATGTTGCTGCTTTGAAGAAGGCTGCCAGTCACAAGTAGTACCTAGGGACATTATCACAGTAGCAGCATATCACTTGTAACTCATTTTGATGTATTTGCTTTTACCATTTGAACAATTGCACATATTTCGGATTGTAGAGTGGAATAATTCTGAGATAGTATCACTACAAGTACATGACATAGGTGGGTAGTGAATAAGTAAATTGTAAGGTAATGCTACTTTCCTTTCCAACCAACTTCCTTTGACTGGGCATTCTTCTTTCCCGCCCTGTCAAAATATTTGCAGTCTAAGAATACTGCCAGTGTAATGGCTACAATCACTTACTGCATAGCCTTGGCCCACTCTGTTGGCTATGTAGTTCGCCCTGAGCACCGAGTTTGTGGGAAGATGCCACTTGCTTGCAGATTCTGTTTTTGACAGTTCTGGAGGTGAATTATTTCGGCAGCATCTTGATTACCTGTGCCTTGACTCTTGCAAGGCCACTTGCATCACAGTTCTTGGTTGGTGCTCACTGGGGCTGCCGGCAGCATGTGGCCATCATCAGCAGCAATCTAGACAAATGACATATGTTTTCAGCTGCCAATGCCAGTTATTGTCACTTACATTATGATTATGATCCCTCATGATTTGAATGAAATCATCAAGTGCCAGATGGATGATTGTTCCAATCACATCAAAGCTGACTGTGCTGTGGGTGACATGCCAAGGGGGATGAAACTTGTCAGGGAACTGCACAGCCTCTATATCCCGAAGGAGGGATCTGATGGCAAGTGCAATGCCATCAACCGAGACATCACCAGATACCCCCTCTTGTAATGGGTTGCAGGCATCTGGGTGACTCTGCAGCCACTGCCAAACAGGCTTTTCTCCCCCAGAGAGGAATGCTTCCAAAAGCCACACTTTGGCCCACATCCAGTATGCCCAAGCAGGGTGGTGGATGCTTGGACTGATGTAGATAATATGCTGCCAAAATAAAGGTTAACATTGTACCTGGGGGACAATACGGAACTCACATTTGACAGAAGCATTTGATTGATCTCATGAAGCAATTCATGATACTTGCTATCCTTGGAGAGTGATGCCAGGAAATTGAACTTGTTGGACCAAGGCTTCCTCATGATGCTCTTTGGGGATCGCTCCTGCAAGGAAAGTGAGAAGAAAGACTATATTCACAAGGCAGAAGGACTCACTTCAGCAGCTATATCAAGCTGTGAATCATTGTTTGGGGAGTAAGGTTGGTTGATGAGGGGAGGTGCCAGATCTGTGCCATCTTCTGTCAGCAGCTCCACATGTCCCTTGGCACCCCTATTACACCCTGAGTTCCCTGAGTAACCAGGAGTGAGGCAATTGTGAGGCAATGAATGCTGAAGTAAACAGTGTGTAAAGTGGACTTTTTTCATTCTGTGTTGAAACTCCACTCACCGTGCTTGGACCTAGATCATCGGCAGCATTACCACCTCCTTGGGCATCATTGTTGTCGGAGTGCTTGTCACCTCCCTGAAAATTATTGTCATGTTCGCTCCCATGTTCCTGTGCCCCTTGAATCCCATCAGGATCTTCTTCTCCATTGCCATGGCTGATGTTGGCCGAGACTCTGCCACATCTCAAGGCAGGCTCAGAGTGCTGAGATGTCTTGGCCACATCCTTGAAGCAGAATGGGATCTGACCTGCGGCTTGTCTGGTCATCCAGTGTTGAAGCAGGGCATTTGCATCCCCAAGGCAAAAATGATGATACTGTGTGAGAGTGACTCCAGCTGGCAAGTACTCCTGAAGGATGTAGTCACCTTGCGCTTGATGCAGCTGCGTCCAGGGAATTCTCCCTTTACTACCACCTGAGGCCAACTCTGAAAATATAGATAAGCAGTTTGATTGGCCTAAAGGGAGTTACACATGATGCATTTCAGTCAAGTATCTGCCAATGAGATACTTGTATTTGAGCTCGGCATCCTTGATAGACTCCCAGCTCGGCAGCATGGAATACCCTTGTGTGTCCATCTTCTACTTGATTTCTGGGGGCGCATCCTTGCTCCTCTTTGGAGTCTCTTCATCACTGTTGTTTGGCTGTTGGCCTATCAATGCAGTGCATCAGCACTTTCTGCTTTCTGCTGAGGAAATAGAATAGTTACCAAAGCACTCGCCAGCCCATTTAGAGAAGTCCTGAAACATTGGTTTGCTGGTCCAGTCTTCATGGCAGGATTTAAAGGAAGGTGCCCCAAGCTGATCATTGATGTCAAAACTAAATCATGCAGCATCAGATGTGTAGGAGCATGTATAGATGCCAATACACACAATGTAATTGCAGGATCCCCTTCGGCATCACAATATGCGGTGAAGATGGCAATCTGCATTCCAAATTGGTCATACACATACTGAGCAAACTGCCGGAACTTGCTCTTGCTGTGTTTTTCCATTATCCTTTGTTGGCCAGACAGTGTGCATTAGTGTCTCTGCAAATCATAGGCTTGCACATACCGATGCTGCTGCCAAGGTGGCGGCCTGTCTTCTGTCCACCTTTTTGCCTGTGCTTTATACTTTGATATTGCCTCTTCAGTTAGTCCACCCAAGACAGTCTTGAGAACTTTCTGGTAGCATCTGAGGTATTCTGCTGAACCTGCTTTTGAGTCTGACATGGAAAGAGCCATTGTATGAAGCTCTTTGTGATAGACATCCATGACAATGTCTCTATATGTCCATTTTCTGCTGAGGTTGAGTGTGGATTTCTTTTCGACCTTCTGCCCTTATTGTACAGGTACCGACGAACAAGCTAGTAATACATCAGAGCGTCCAATTGTAATTGAGAATAGACATACTGTCTGAACTTTCATCCTGTTGAATGTGGCTTCTGATTGCCACCCTGACTGAATATATGCTACACAATCCCTGACAATTGTGAACCAGCGGGACAAGTCAGCAGCTTGAAACTCAGACACATGGTTCTGAAGCATGTCAAGTTGGTCCTCTGTCAATTCAATGTCTTGCCTAGAGGGTGGAATAAGATAGTAACTACAATGAAGACATAGCACGCACCCTTTCTCACTGTCTGTTTCAACTTCTTCATCTTCCTTGGTAGCCATCTCTGAGTCTGAATCTCCTTCCCACTCATCAGAAGGTCCATCAAAGTCCTCTGCATCAGAATCTCTCTTAGAGTCTGTCTCAGAGTAGTCTGCATCTGCCGAGACGCCTGACCATTTGTCAGTGTATATGGACACTAGG